>JANIPN010170958.1:0-45765 GCA_027478595.1 Erythroxylum anguifugum
GACGGATTTAACGGTAAATTTAAATATAATTTTAAAGGCGGACGTAATTATTTTATTAATTAACGAAATTAAAAACGCGTCGGAAACGACAGCGGTAATTATTTAAATTTATATTTTTATATTTAAAAAATATTTATCCGGTAATAGCTGCGCTAAATTTATAAAATAAAAATTTTAAAATTTTCGGATAATTTTAACGGTTATTTAAATATCGCCGCGTACGTTTTTCAACACGTATTATATATTATTTAAATAATATTAAATAACGTTTTTTATACTAAAACGCGTTTCGAATTTTTTTAATAATTATTTCAGCGAATTTACGAAGGCTTATTAAATAATTAAAAATATTTAGCGTTTTTTTTTATTTTTTATTTTATTAAATAAATAATATTTCGTAATAATTATTATTTTTTATTATAATATTACTACGTGCGCTTTTAAATTTAAATTTATTTTATCCGCGCGCGATAATAAAACCGTATTTTTTCGCCTCTGCCCCATTATTAACGCGTTAAATTTAATAAATTAAATATTAAATAAAAACGCATAAGGTACTGAATTAAATTATACGGAGTGCAGGTCGAAAATTGCGTTGGTTGTGAAATTATTTTTAAAAATCGGTTTTGCGCTTCGTGTGATGTTTTTGCGTAAGGCGGGGCACATCGGCTACATGTTGGCGGTTCTGGACTCAGCCGCTATCACCCCAAGGGCCGCCTGACCCTACCTGCATCTTTAACTCAATTTATCGTTTATAGCCAAGGCAATAGGTTTAGAGTTGGTGTTCGAGGGCGCCGTGGCGCTTATGTGAGATGACCTGAGAGGGAACTATTACCGTCTCACAGTCCACTATTCAGGATCAGATACCCAGTTATGTATGGCGCCCACGACATTGACTAATTACTGACAGTGCCGTGGCGGGCCTATTCCTTTGCACCTTCTATCTTTTGTGGACCCAGCGCGAAGCGCTCATCCTCCACCAGCTGAAACGCGAAACTTCCTAATCTTGGAGTGCTGCACCTGTCCTTAGTTCGCGTTAGCAAGAATGTTCGAGGATCTAAAGGAGTGTTGTGAAGGATGACATGCTTAATTGTGGAGCGGAGTTGAAGAAAGTGCGAAATATGAGGCTAGATGGGCAGCCGTAGAGTTCTGACTCGGTCAGCCTCGGGCCAGCCTCGCCACTAGAATTGACCGCTTATAAGGCAGATCGGCTCGCTAAATAAGGAATTGGCCCTTCCACACTTGATTAAACACAAATTTAGGGGACATCACTACTTGTCATCTCCTCATTATTTACTGGAAGATTTTCGTCATTATGATACAAGGTGTTTTACAAGTCATTCTTAATTTAACTTTATGGCAAGGCAGTCTTATCTCAGCTGTACTTGTTACTATTTTCTACGTCTGCCTTAACCATAGAGACCCCCTAAGCTCTGTCCCAGGACCATGGTTAGCCAAGTGGTCTCAACTGTGGTTAGCTTACCATACTTATATAGGGGACGAAAGTCGCAGAACTTATGAGCTTCACATTAAGTACGGACCCATTGTCAGAATAGGTCCTACAGACATTGATATTGCTGATGGTGAAGCACTATCGCCAATTTACATTGACAAAGGTGGCTTCGAGAAAACAAATAACTACAGCATTTTTGATGTCGATGGCTATGCCACGATATTCGCGGCCAGAACCGCTTCATACAGAAAGGAAGCGCTGAAACCAGTTCTCCCGATCTTCTCTATGACATCAGCAAGAGATGCAATTCCAATTATACGTAAAAGCACAGATAAGTACGTGCTACTACTAAGACAAAAAGTTTCGAACGGTGGTTCCTTCGATGTACTTGATATCAGTCGTGCCTTCAGCCTTGATGCTATCACTTCTGTAGTCTTCCGAAGAGAATTTGGGGTTCTTGATAATATGTCTATGCAGCCACCAATATCATCTTGTCTCGACGCTTTCGCTTCCTACGGTAGATCCTTTTACTTTCCGAAACCAGTGGTCGACTTGCTAGAAGATATCAAAACAACCTTTATGCCAGATCTCTCAAAGCTCCAAGGTAACACCTTGATGGATAACCATCTAGATATAATGGTTCAAGAAGCCGTTAACAAAGATGGGAGCTTTCAATCACGACTTCTCGAACAGGGATTTTCAATAGAAGAGACCATTGCACAATGCAAGGACAACTTCTATGCAGGAACGGAATCAGTCGGTAGCAGTCTTGCAACTATACTGTGGTATCTGGTGCGACACTCGGAGGTGTAAGTTATCCCAAATTTTCAATTCAGAGTATACAACCCTTGTTATTAAGCCAAAATGCGAATGTGGTACAGTATCTATTCTATTATTCAACACTTTCTGACACCGTAGAAGTTATGACAAGCTTCGATACGAAATTGTTTCCAACTGTGACGCAGATCCCACCACTTTACCCTACCTCAATAGTGTAATCAAAGAAGGCCTTCGTCTATCCATGTCAATTTCGACGAGACTTCCACGATGTGTACCAGCCGGTGGCTGGACATATGTATGCCCTTCGACAACCACATGGAGCTCCGTCAAAGATGATTTCAACGTGCCATCCGCTGTTTATCTTCCTGCAGGCACATCGGTTGGAGTTCCAGCCTATTCCTTGCATTTGAACCCGTCCATTTTCCCGGAGCCAGAATCCTTTAATCCAGAGCGGTGGCTTGCGGCAACCACAGAAATGTATCGGGACTGGATCCCGTTCGGGAAAGGAGGCAGAAGCTGCACAGCTAGAAACTTGGTCATGATAGAATTAGCCGTCGTTGTCAACGATGTTGTATTGGCAGATGCATTGAAAAATGTTAGAGCTGCTAAAGACACGATCGAAAGACAAGACTGGTTCATGGCAGGGATAGAGGGGCACTGCGTAGAATTAGAAGCCTCAGGTGTCCAAAGATAAGGTTTGAAAAGCTGTAGCATAACACAAAGGTAATTAGATATGGAATTTTAACATATAATCATAACACAATACTACATACAAACGTTATATCGAGTTAGAGATAGCAGTTCAATATCCCCTCTGCGGACAACGGAAACCAAGACCTCATGACCTTCCATGTGAAACGAATCCAAAGGTTATCTTAAATTAAAGATTTTGTAACCCTCATTCTGCCACGCCATGTAGGCATCTAATTAAGTTGTGTGTCAGCTTTGCCAACTTGCCTTAACTAAAAATGATCTACTGTTTACATATTTGTTAGCCCCATCGACTATCTGACGATAAGAACGTATGTTTCCTGGGCTCCCAACCACCGCAGGACTCGATGATGGAAGAGCTCTTCTCTGAAAGTACCCAAGGTTGATAATTTTATCATAGCGAAGCCAGTCATACCTCTGCCCCTAAACCTATTGTCCCTTGTTCATTTCACATTCTTAAGATCTGCTTCACAGTATACGATTTTCCGTAGGGCCCACATAAACTCCTGAGTCTACAGAACTATGGTTCGAAACTGTAATCAGCTAACTTCACTACCGGTATTCACCGGTTTAGTGATCCAACCGGACCTTAAAGCTGTAACTATAGCACTAGCCCAAACATTTGCCATCTTGTCGTATCCCTAAGAGCTATCAGTACCGTTTTCCACTTATTTGTTGCGTAGAAAACCTACTCTGTCGTTGGGATGCTCACCATCCTTGTCGAGGTCGGCCTCAGTGACAACCCCATACATGTCTGCTTCCAATATCTTAATCCCTGCGTTGGCGCGCTCAGATACAACCCTTGAAATCGCAGCATCATATGACTTTATGCGCTCTAAATACGTTTCATTCGTGTTCGTGAAAAGGCTTCCCACAACAATCACCGCATCAGGACAATCTTGATGAAGCTGGTCGACCAAGCTACCAAGGCGAGCAGGCGCCCCCGAAAGTCTGTAGTTTTGATAAACGTCGTTCAGACCAGCATGGAGTAGAATTACGTTAGGGCGGCGAGGCGTGCTTTTAGATGCTGTACCGGCAACTTGATCGATCCTATAGCCAGAGTGGCCCTCATTCTGGTTATTAGACATACTGCCGGACCTGACCGATCCAATATAAGTCACTTGGGTTAGCGGTTCCAATTTCCTTAATAGGTCTAAGCGGTAGCCATTGCCGTCGCTCGAGCGAAGTCCATAGGTAATTGACGCTACGCCGTCAGTAGTTACCGCCAATATGCACCAACCACGTACCTCCTAGTGGTAATATGCGCATCGATGGGCCCCCCAAATCCAATACATCTCCTACGCTATCGATGGGCAGCGACGTAACCAATACAAGAACGGACAATGCCCAAAATAAAAGCGAAAAGTTTAGAAATCGTACCGACATGATTGACGCCGTAAGAACCGTTAGTCGGGCAGATTATAGTCTTGGAAATGAGATCTGGAGTATCCAGGTTATGCTCCGTTTTATAGTTCAACCGGTGAATCCGTAGTTCGGGACTTCCACTACCACCAGGCCCGTGCGGTGCGATTGTGTTCGTGGTTCGGGCTAGGAATACCCACCCACCAGGTCTAAGCCAGAAGAGAACATATAAACTTAAATCTTCTTTAGCTTCTAGATATATACCGACCAATGTGTTCTGCGTCGCGCATGACGGGCTGCCCAACCTGTTCGGCTTCGGAAGATCGGCAACGCGTTCGGTCCGTCCGAGGCACTCTACCTATCATTGCAGCCGTTTGCCCTTCGTACATTAATCTGGCCGGGCCTGCATGGATGACGTGCTGAATACGGTTTCTAAGAAAGTGTCCTGCAATTAATTGTCCTCTTGGTGTAGAGACATTCCACACCTTAGTTGGAAGCGTAGCTGCCCATCAGCAAATTATTCCCGTGCGCGGTTCGACCGGCAAGTCGCCGGATGATCTATCTGAATCTTTTAGCTAGGTACAGGCACTAGAACGGCGATCTAGACCCGCCATCCCAAAAATTAGTTGGAACGATTCGATCAACAATAATAATCGCACATCTCCACCGCCTCGAATTGTAGATCCTTGGCCTTGAAAGACAATGCTTACGCGTCGGAAGACCACGACGATTAGCCATGTAGAAGGGAACACGGCCTCGACCTACGACATGAAAGCGTGGTCTTTAGCACGTTCTTATAATAACAAGAGAGTATTAATGGAACCAAGTATACATACAGAGCCTACAGATTAAAGTACTGTAAATCGCCCAGTGGGCAACTATTTCAACCCTGTTCAGCTCAGCTCCCCCCGCTAATCACACTACCAAAAATCAAGCAGATGGAGCCAGCGCCGCAAGTCTGGAACCGGCCATCTTTGTGGAAAAATTTAGAAGACCGGATCTACAAAACTAAATCCTTCATAGGGACGAGGAGTAGTGCCAGATCATCGCCGAGTCAACTTGTTCCAATAATCGGGAGCGGAGACACGGCGCTCATCTGACTCGAGACAATCGACAAATTATGTTTGTAGAACATTGGTACCCTGTGCGCATGGGTTTCGATCTACAAATTGAAGGGTCACAAATTGCGGAAGGTATGACGTGTTTACAATAAGTAAACTTTGTGATGCCCCCCGCTAAGTGCAGTAGTTATCCAGCCAACGAATTAAGCTTTAACGATTCGCAGGTACGTACGCGGTGGTTTTTCCAACGACTAATTACTGACTATACTCAAATGTTACATCGAAATTAATATGTTGACGCTTCGAAAGGTCTATTGTCCGCGAAAGGCTGAGGTTATCTCGACCCCAGGTGATATTTCACTGGACCCTTTCGCAAGATACCTAGATTTAGCCCTCTCCCGGAGCAGTAACAAAAGCAGTCCAGCCGAGGCAAGTAGTAGAGGAACACCAATTCCTGCTCCGACTCCAGCCATTTCCCCTGCACTGTATCCGCTATCGTTACCATGTTCGATATCGAGCGCACCATCATTCGTTGTCGCTGCATTACCTGCTGGGGCTGTCACCGTTGTAACCGTTGTAGCAGCAGTCTGAGTTGCCGAAGAAGTTGAAGAATCGTCTGTAATGCCCACACTTGACATAAGCGCCTCAAGCTGAGCTCTTTGTGGCCTAACGCTGAAGCCACCAATCGCTATTAATTCATCGGAACTTTGACACTGGCCTGTATGGTAAGCGCAAACATAATCCCCCTCCCAGCTGCATTTAAGGACTTCGATATATGTATTCTGACTAGCTAAAAAGATATCAGCTCGACTCCTAGAGGGTTACTGATGTTTTGTTTCGATAATGATCTTACATTCGATACACTGTTCAGGACAGCCGTCCCCCCAGCCTTGATCCGTACAGCTTAATCTACCGATCCAGCCAGCCCAACCTTCTTGAACAGATAAGCATAAGCCATTAGACATACAGATCTCCTGCTCTCCACAGCAGGCTGACACTTCGTCGTCTGGCCGGCAGGGAGAATCATTAGGGGCCGGATCACCGTTAGGGTAGTAGCATTGTTGGGACGAGACAAGAGCACTCCAGGTAAGGAGTAACAAAGGAAATATGAAAGTTTTCTGAAGAGACATTTTCGATGTGAAGAATGTCAGTCGGTAGGCATCCTTCGAGAAATCACAAACGAAGAGTAACAGGTCTGGGCATATACTAGTACCTGGGTACACCGACAGCGCTGACGCCTCAAGCGACTAAACGCATGCTTCATTTTGCAGCACTACCAGCCTCGTAATTTCAAACCGCCAAGCGTGGCAAAGGTTTACGTGCCACAAAACTGCGCTGCGGCTGGGTGAATCCGCCTCCACTTCTCGCCGCCTGCATGTCAGTATATTTAGGCAGACCCGTGGGGGGCCTTACTTCCTTCAGGCTCCTTCGATGAGAAATATCACCCCAACTCTCGGCTCCTTCAGCACTAACCCGACGGGACTTACAGAAGACTCAAATCCGTCTTTTGGAAGGATCTGAGAGGCGCGTCTCCTCGCCAGTAGCCTCAATATCAGAGAATACCGGCGCTCGCCTCTGACCAAAGTGCAAAAGAGAAATTTGTGCACCATTCTAGACCGTTCACGGAACAAAGGGGCCACTCGTTGTTGATAGAAGTCCCAACTATCGATTCAAACAATGTAATCAATTTGTAATCTACTGTTCTGGGTGTTTCTCTGACTCATAAGATTATTGCTGTAGGTCAACTCCTATAGCTAGATGGTTTACTCCATTTTTAGGTAAGGCAGCTCTCAGTTCTCTGGTTATTTTCTTCTCTCTGAACAGCAACAACATTGCTGCGAGTAATCCAAGCGCAAGAGGTATTCCGATACCAGCTCCAACACCCGCCATTGCTCCGTCGCTGTGTCCCCCACAGGATGCCGAGGCGGTATCTCCCACACAAGAGCTCGAGTTGGTAGTTCCGTTTGCGCCCTGGCTAGTTTGGTTGCCGGTAGTAGAATTTTGGTTGCCGGGAGTAGAAGTTTGGTTTGCGGTGGATGCATTCTGATACCGGTCGGAAAAACCTCCATTCACTATAAAGGCATCAAGCTGAAATAGCCTGGGCCGAATGGTGAAGCGCCCCGGATTGAAAGAGTTTTCGCAGGGGTCGTCAGGATCACAAGACCAGTTAAGGTCGCTGTTACAAAGGAAAAGATCCGCTCCTCCACCGGTACTAACTAGTCCTAGTCAGCAAGAAGGGAACCAAACCTCTTAGAAGAAGGAGTTCTTACAACTACCACAGCCGTTACGACACGGTTCTGTCCATTCTGAGTCCGTGCAGCTGCCACGTTGTATACTGCCATAAGTCGTGTGACAGTAACCAGTTGTGTCACACAAATCGTTGATATGACAGCAAGCGGATACATCAGCATCTGGATTGCAGGGGACGTGACCGGTAGCTATTGTAGTACCATCCGGCCAAAAACATTCTTGAGATTCAACGAGAGCATCGAGCGCTAAGTATAGTATAATGAATGCATACCAAGTAAAGCTCATGGCTTGATCCTGCCAGTATATATTTGTATTGAATCGTCAACCTGTCCTACTCAACAACCTCAAAAGTTTGCTGGAGCCGGTGGTGTGTGAGCAACTTTCCGAAATGAGAGGGCCTCCAAAGGGCGTGGGCCATTGACTGGATTAAATACGCCGTCCTTTGGGTTTGCGGCGTTTGAGCTGAGCAACGTTGAATTGTAACCAGGGGCCTCTAACTTCCCCCATTCATTATTTTCCCCCCCCCCTGCTTTGGAGCCGAGCCGCGCCGCGCCTTGGGTTGGATTTAAGCGCCGTTCAAGTTTAGAAGTGGCTTCTTGCCAACAACTCTGGAGTCTGGACAGACAGGGGGGGCTTGTCGCAGTGTACGAGGTACAACTGTAATAACTAAACTTCAAAGCGGAGACTCTACTCGGCCTGCCCTACCACCCTACGTCCACCGCTGAGGCGCTATTCGCGTTTACCCGCCGTGCCCGCCTCCAACAAGCGAAACAGCCCGACGTTCTATCAGATTTACAATGGCGGATCAACTCTAATCGGACAAATTCGTCTCCGAGTTATGACATTAAAGCACCGTACGTAAAGGTATAGAAACAGACCGCCGTTGCGCAGGCCAAAATACAGTCAAACCCTCATTTTAGCTTACAAGCACCATCTCTTTCATGATCCTGGTGGGCGAATTCCAGCCACCACCTTCCTCGTTGCCCCATTTCCATACGCCGGGGAATACCCTCGCTTTGACTTCTCTTCCTTCTAGCTGTCTAGCCTTTCTCTCCTGCAGAACATCGTCCATGTTTTGGCCGTCAAAGGTTGTACGTGGAGCTATGCTTGCCATGCCAACCGACAAGCTTACTCTTCCATCCCCTTTGAGCCATTTCCATTCAAAGTCTACTTTCTGCCTGTCAAGCTCAAGAGCTATATCAGAGGCAGAAGTAACAATTTGATGTAATTTAGAGATTCTACTTCCTACAGGGGTCGTACCAGCTGTGTCATTCTCGGGTGGTATCACTGCCGAGCAAATTGCATCGATAGAGGATGTCAGTTGCTCGAGACTCGCTTGTCGATCTCCTGCATAGGAAGGATTCGACTGAAGGAGACCAATAGTTTGAGATCGCCATAGGGCCAAACCAGCAGTGTGCCCTAACAAAATGTTAGCTACAAGCTCACTCATCAACACAAATATAGAATTTAGACCTACCTTCCTGTCCAAATCTCTTGTTGAGGTGGTTGACAGAATCATCGCCCAAGAGTGAGCCCTCTGCCCAAGCCGAAGACAACATACTGGCGACAATACCTCGAATGAGTAGAAATCGTGTCTTCTGGTCACTGGCTAGTAGTTCTTCCCAGCTCCCACTAACATGATTCAATATGGCTACGGTATCTGGTGCCAGACTCGGCGCGCCCAGAGAAGCGCCAGCACGAAAGTTGGCCACCACCCAGTTCTTGATGGATGCATCCAACTGGCTGAATTTGTTAAAAACCGATTTGTCGTCGATACCAACAAGAGCTGCTCCAGAGCGAGCTGCTGCAGTGTCGGCCAGCTCGCTAGTTTCCCCGTATCCAGCTGGTAAGTCCGCCTTCCCCACCGAAACCTTGTCGGTGTATGCTATATGGTTCACCGGGTGTCTGCGAGATCGTCGACGCTGGCGCCAGAGCAGGAATGAAAATATCAGAATCGCTAGCACGAGCAGCCCAGCCAAAACTCCCACTGCAGCTATAAGCCCAGTGTTGTCGTTTGAACCCGACTCATTGTCAGCACCCAGGGACGTTCCGGTAGGTGATATAGATGTGGCCGAGGTGGAATTACCCGTACGTTCCTCTGGTGAGGCAGTACCCGAAGGTTGATCACTCGGAGTTTCCACAGGCTGCGAAATAACGGATAGAGTCGTCACTTGAACGGGTGTTCCTGTGACCGATATCCATGGAGCAACATCCAATCCCGTTGCCGCTCCCGTTACGGTGCGAGTAGATATTTGAAGTTGTGGGTTGGCATTGATAGTATAGCCAATAGCTGTCTGCTGGAATTCTGATAAGTCGGCATAATCACTTACAACAGTGAAAGTTGCCGGTGGAGTAGAAAGCCGCGCCGGCGGCTGTTGATAAGTGATCGTTACTCCGTTTGGTGGCAAAAAATCTGCAACATTGAAAAAGGTTAGGATAGTGGTAGCGACAGCAGCCATGATGATGGACAGGTATCCACGCCGTAGACCTAGAGCGAGATTCAATTGTGTTTGGGAAGTAGAAGCTCAGAGGCAAAGGAACTATCTAATGGAATGGCCAACAAGGTTGTTTCCATCTCACGAAGCTAGGTTTGAAGCAACAGCCGCCCAAGGTATATGGTAGGTTATGGGCCAAAACGAAATGCTTTGCGCCAACACCAAATATCTAATGCTCGAAGCATAGCCCCTTCGATCCGGGGGGCCCTACTTGCTTGACCAATGGCTCGGTTTAGTTTCAGGCTTAATACCATGTAGTTGCAGTGAAATGCGTGTAGCCTTGTAGGAACGGCATGGACAAGGGCGAGGCTGAGCTGTCGACGGAGCAAGGCTGAGAAGCTAAAAATTACCAGACGAGGCAGAGAGGCCGGGACCCTAGAAACGCTTGCCGTACATAGTAGCTTTTGATCAATAATAATAAAAATAAATAACATCACCGCGGCAGAGTAATACCTTCGTATTGTAATAAAAAATATCCTGGGCACTGGGCAGATGGCGCTTTCAGTCCGACCTACGATTGGCCCCCGGGGCCTGGTAACTGAAGCACCGAGCCGTCTCCCACCGCCCGGCGGATTCACAAGCAACCACTTAGCACCCGTCGACTCTACTGCTGTGCCGCAAACCTCCTCTTCTTAGACGTCCACAATAATAATAATAATCTCTGGAGGATGTGTGCATGTTAGCAATCCTCTGGAACATACTGAGACCTGTCCTGCACCTTGCCGCAAACCTGAAGTTCTAGTACCCTGGGTTATGTGTGTGCTACGGGAGCTAGAGGCTCCAATAATGCATGAGGCGAATGGAAAACATCATCCCCGGTCGACGGTCGTCGCCGCCCTCGGTCTACTTCCTAGAAAAGGGGTCTGACGTGCAAAGCAGACGCATTGGACGTATCATGTAACATTAATACTGGGCCGCTTTGTACGGACAAGGCTGATACCGATGCAAAGATTGAAATTCCTGCCTCCCCACACTCTATATGGGGAGATCAACTGGTCTCGAACACCGTATAGCCCCGAATCCCCGATGGCGGTAGAGGGTGCCTTTTCTGAGATACGTGTAGCAGCTGATGAGAGCAACCTGGCCTTCTTTGGTGGCCTCTAGAGTCCGCAAGCCATATAGATTATTTATCGGATCCATTGACCATGCCCTACATTTCACAAAATAGCTAACGTTTGACAATGTCCTACGAGCCACACAGAATCGTTGTCGGGATCGATTTTGGAACGACTTACACTGCCGTCGCATGGGCAGAATCGACGCGACCGGATCAGGTTGAGATAATCAAAAATTGGCCAACAAGCGGGCAGCTTGTGGGATCACAGGTTCCCACCGAGATCGCATACCATGAAAATAGCAACACAGACTTCTCTTGGGGGTACAACATCAACCTTAAACTAAGAAAGGTAATCGCGCCATGACTCGATGGCCCATCGCTCTAACTAATGGAACTGATAGATAAAATGGTTCAAACTGGGCTTCGAGACGCAGGAGAAGCTCTTTCCGCTACCGCCGGACATGACAGTGGGCGACATCACCCGGGATTTCTTTTCTGCACTATACAAGCATATCCAATCGACTCTATATAAGCGGTTCGACGCCGGCGTCATGCAGATGACCCAGCTCGAATTCGTCCTGACGGTGCCAGCCATATGGTCGGACGCCGCCAAAGCCAAAACCGAGCAGGCGGCAATCAGAGCCGGGTTCGGAAACGAGAATCGACTGCAGCTCCTTTCCGAACCCGAAAGCGCGGCCATCTTCACTCTGAAGAATCTCGGAAACGTACACAGCCGGGTGGCGGTCGGGGACCGAATCGTATGCTGCGACGCCGGCGGAGGCACCGTCGACCTCATTTCCTACGAAGTCCAAAGCCTCGTCCCGCAGCTCAGCGTGGTGGAGTGCACGGTTGGAACAGGTAAGGCTTGGAGACTGGGTCTATCTACTTCTCAACGGTTCTAACGCGGTGTGTAAAGGGGATTTCTGCGGCTCGACGTTCATAGACCTGGAGTTTGAACAGCTATTCAAGAAACGCATGGGCTCGCACTACAGCAAGCTAAGTGCGCTTCACCGGCAGACGGTCATGAAGGAATTTGAGCAAAACAAAGTTGCGTTTCGCGACGACGAGGCTACCCCCACATTCTACGTGATGATACCAACGTTTGATGACCTCGAGGAAGCCGGGATCGTTGGCGGCATGTTCGAGATAAGTAGGGAAGAAATGAGGCAGATGTTCGATCCGGTTGTAAATCAAGTGCTGGAGCTTGTCAAAGCACAAGTGATGGCGGTATCGACTGCAACTGCTAAAGCAAGCTCCATTCTGCTGGTAGGTGGGTTTGGAGAGAGCGAGTATCTCTACTCGAGGATTCAGTCATGGGCGGCCCAATATCAAGTTGTAAGGTGCCATCAGTATTCTGGATGCGCATTGGCTAACGCTTTACGAAGCAAGTTTTGAATCCCAGGGAGGCATCCACAGCCATAGTGAGAGGTGCAGTCCTCAAGGGCCTAGAATCAACTCAGCACATGGCCAAGACAAAAATCTCAAGGCGAGCAAGGCGGAGCTATGGAGTACCCAGCACCCACGAATTCACGCCGGGAAAACATGCCCACGAAGATCTCTGGATCGATCCTCAGACCGGGAAGAAACTCGTGAAAAACCAGGTGTCTTGGTTCGTCAAACAAAATCAGATCATGTCCGACGAAGAAACGTTCCGGTTCTCTTTCAGACGCGACTTCAAAGTGTTCAGTCCTTGGGTAGATACACTTGTGTCCTCCTCCGCGCCCGTTCCACCCATGCGTCGAGACGACACGGTAGTCAATCACTGCACCATAACTTCCGATCTTACAACTTTTGATCCCAAGAGAGTATTCGGCCGTAAGTGGCATAAATTTAGAAGGTACTACACGGCCGAATATGAGCTGGTTATGGGCGTGCGGAACAACAACATATCTATACACCTCGAATACAACGGTAGGTCATATGGCGCAGCAAGGGTAGTTTTCGATGAAATATAGCATGGCCAATGGCTACTTAATAAATACGTTAATACATGATATTGCAACGTCGCCTAGTGTAACCGCTGTTGACCTGTGGTGACTGGCCCCGCGTACCGCTTCCCTGTTCGTGGATCGATATCTGGTTCGATGTTGACCATCATACCAGTAGTGGCAAGTGATTGTTCCTGATTCGGTGGTATCTGGACATTGACGAGTGATTGTTGAGCCTCCCCCTCACTCTCACTCATTTTCAGTTGATTGGGCAGGGGGGGTGGTTCATCAGGCAAGGTATTGTATTTCTTTAAGTTTGGTAGTTTTCGACTTGATTGTACAGAAGTCGAGTCATTCGTTTTGGGACGATGTATGACGGACTGAGACGTTGACAATTCATTGAGGTAACTTGGTAGTAATAGCACAGAGCTAGGAGAGACGTTCGAGTACCTATTCGGTAGACGCTGCTTGATGAGATTTAGATCGGCAAACATGCTGTGACCATGGGAATCGTTGTGGCTCACATCATCTACCTCTTGAAAAACATTCTTCTCGGGAGGATTGAATACTTCGGGGTCATCGGAGTTCGGTCGTGGTTGTCGTTCCTGATATACGATCGGAAGATCTCCATCATCTACGATTTTGGCTGAATATTCCGGCCCCGTCTGCAATGTTGCGGACGCCGGAGGGCTTGGAACTGCCAATTCTATCTCCGTCAACACTTTTTCTGCACTCCAAGATTCTCCATGATGGGGTATATCGAGAGGTAAATATAAAGGTATTTCATCGGCCGCTTTCTCATGCAAATCGCCCGCTCCGGAATCAATCTCGATCTCTGGCACAGGCTTTGATGGTGAATCTTCTGCCTCCGCCAATTGTCGAACCCTCTCTTCTTCCTTTTCGAACACCTGCAGCAAATGCAACGCAGTTTTTCTTTGCCTATCGTCTTGCGCCACCTTGTGGTTCTGGGCTCCGGGTTGCAACACCCTGGGGCGAGCGCCTGTGGAGACCAACTCGGCTTCTTCAGCCGCAGAATGTTGTATGGAACTTATGGACTGCCGTTCCCAGGCTTCTGATGACTCTGCTGCATGCGAACGCGCTCCATCGATCGAAGACTGCCGGTCGAAGGTCTGGCTCGAAGCCATGGACACCGGGGAGTTAGCAGGAGGCGGATGCGGGTGGATGTACGGGAGCGGATGATTCGATGTTGTTGAAGCGCGGTCTCTCCTCCACCAGCTTCTTCCACCCCTCGAACCTTGCTCGTCCGGTGGTTTCCAGAACCGGCCTGCGCCGGAATAACTCAGTTGATGCCTCGCAGCACTTTCGTGCCAGTCGTTGTCAACAGGGCGGTAGGTGAACTCCTGGCTCGCCGACCTCGAGCCATCTGCTCCATTGACGAGAGGGGGATCATATCTCGACTCAGATTGCCTTCCAGTTCGTGAAAACAGAGTCGGCTTTGGTATTTCAAAGGACCGACGGGGGGCAGCAGCTTTAGGGCGAAGACCCCAGCCGTTGCTGTTCTCCGCGCTCAACATCACCGAATTTCTGGGGCTAATTGTCAATCTAATGGAAACAATAATTCCAAAAGCATGGAGTTTAAAACTGAGCTCTGGTTCAACGTATGCAGACTCGGAGGGGTTTTGTGGAGTGGTCAGCCACCGATATCAGACGTCTGACAACCAACAGTTGCTAATCGCACCAACTGACCCAGCCTTAGGGGGCTTAGCAATCCGAGGCGCCACTGGCAGATGATGGCGAAAGCTAAGGTATCAACTAACTCTTCTGTTCACCAAAAATAGTGCAGTCGCCGGAGACAGCAGTACCCAGGTACCTAGGTGCAATGTGTAAGGTTAGGTAGGTAGGTAGCCTAAGGTACCTAGGTAGGTAATCCGAAGGAAGTCGAACAGTAATTGATGTCCATGGAAGCCTTGGGTCCGGGTGAACAAGCAACGTGCAGATGAAAAAATTCGCTTGAGAAGTCCAGCCGCCCGTGTCGATGTTTGTCAGATGCACGCAACAATAATCCCCACTGGGGCGGATAGCGGTAGAGCAGAATAAGCAGAGTACTATGTATGGTAGTTGGTAGGCCCTATCACCCTATGCGTAGACTCTGTAGAGCACCTTAGGGACCTGAGGTGGCGGGAACGACAGTGCCACGCCACAATTGCGCATCTGAAACCCAGCCACGAGGGAGTCGCACAGCGCACGGCGCACGCCTCCCCAGGCAGGACCAGATGGCAGAACGAGGATCACACACTACAACACACCCAAAGGGGATCGATCCGTTCTGGTCCAGAGTCCAGAGTCCAGACTTCAAGCCAACAGGATTGAAAAAGAGGGAGAAACAGCCTCAGACAGGGGACGAGAAGGGGATCAGATAGGATACAGCCGAGCTACAGAATAGTGTGAGTGGAGAGTTTTCAAAATGTCGCACGCGGCACAAGGTGGGTGGGGTGGAGGCTCTGGGGGGGAAGTAGTGGAGGCACTGGGGACTCCTGGGGAGTGGGGCAGGCACAGAGGGACAGAGGGACAGAGGGACAGAGGGACAGAGGGACAGACTCCGACAGAGGGACACTACCACCTGGCACCCACCTGGCACCCACGCGCCCACACACCCAAACACCCATGCACCCACCTATTATTCCGTGTTAAGTGGCCATGACCATAGTATTGGGCACCGGCCAGCAGCAGTAGCAGCAGCAGCAGCAGCAGCAGCATCATGCCAGCATGCAGCCAAGGCCAAGAATCTACTAAGACCACTAAGACCACCGCACCTGCACTAAGCCTGCCTGCCACCTGCCTGCCGTTTCTTCTCTCTCCCCCTCCCTCTTCTCCTAAGAAGTAACTACCCGTCACTTCCTCTCTCTTCCCCCCCTACAGAGCAGTACAAAGTCTAAGTATTACAGACTTCGCCTAACGCGATAAAACAGGCGACACGGCGTTATTTACATCAAAATTACATCAGCCTCCCGGCTTGTCTATACGGGCCTGTGGGTGGACAGTGAACAGTGAACAGTGAACAGTGGACACCTCCCCTTCCCCTTTCCCACTTACCACCCTACTCACTCCCTCTCGCCCACTCCCAACTTCCCAAGTGACGGTGTGAGCGCGTGTTTCGGCTAGGGGGTAGACGCAGTAGTTAGTCCACCTTCCTAATATTTCCGCCAAGTTTCAGAGCTCCGGCTCCAGAGTTCATGTTGACCACCACAGAACAAAGACGACCAGAGCGGTGAGTTCGAAGAAAAAATAGTTTGCAGATTTCAGGGCACAGAAGTCGCGCCGCAATTCCAGTACGGGGAGAGAGATGAGGTGAGAGGCGAAAAAGATCTCCTCCTGCAAAGAATCAAATCAACTGTGCCCGCCGGCCCGCCATCCGGCCAGGGCAATTCAGCCAAGACCCAAAGTAAGATTGTGAGAATAGAACTAAGCGCCATGAACTGGCCGCTTGACGAACTGGGCTCTATGCGGGTGTCTGACGCTCCCATCATCTCCGAACTCAGACCACAACAGGACAGCCATCACAAGTGATCTGCAGACTACAGCATACTTCGTGTATTGGTAATAATTCTTTGGAGGCTTAGAGTCAGCCCATAGTCCATAGTCCATAGACCTACCCACAAGTCTCGAGATATAGCGCATCGTCACGGTTTGTCCACAACAACTCCGGATGGAAAGCCACGTCACATCCCCAGCATCCGTATCCGCGCAGACTAAACCCCCGTTGCCCCCCCTACGTCTCCCTCGCTCATAGACGCCAGAGAACAGGCGGAAGACACGGTGGGCTGTGTGCTTTTGAAGGAATCACACACGCGCTTGGCGATCGCCGGCCGGCTCATCACCCAAGTTCCGCACTGGCCGCGAAGAGAGAGATAGATAGCTTGCGTTTGCCAGGAGTGTGTTCGCTTGACCTGTCTGTTAGACTGTTACCTTCCAGCCCTCATGCAAGCGGTTTCGGGGTAGGCGTAGCCGCGCCGCGTTCAGAGAGTGGAGACTTTCTCTGCCCCGTATACCAGCCTCCATGATCATCGCTCTCTCGCTGGCTTGCCGCCCACTACTCCAATGGGGGGACTCTTCTCGTTCGATTGCGTACAGGTATCCTAGTCGCAGCCCGAAAACGGTCTACTACATGCCCAGTAGGCTCAATCTTATGGCTAGCTGCATTTGCAGCCGCTCAGGTGTAAGGTAGGGAGCACAAAGTAGTCAGCTCGATGGTAAATTTCTTCCACGCTTATATCGAAAGTGTTTCCCTTCTATGAAAAACAGAAGACGTTAGCATACGTTGTAAGATTCAACATGTCAAGCTCCCTTCAGACCTGTTACTGGAGCAGGGACGAGCCTGCGCATCTTGATTACGTTCCTTGTTTTGACCACGACGGCATCGGCCCTTGTTGTCGTAGAGGGGATGTCTGTTTATTTAGCAATGGTTGTTATACCTCTGACACTAATATCACGTACATTGCCGGATGCACTGATCCTACGTACGAAGACGGAGCTTGTCCGGCTGGAGAATGTAATAGAGGTAAAGTTGAATGGACTATGCCCAAGATTGCCTGAAGGTATATTAACATGACTCCCAGATTCTAATTTCCAAGCTTTGGCTCGGTGTCCCCAAGGCTGGGGCTGTTGCGAAGGATATGGGCAATCAGGCCTTTTCCCGTCAGTGGCTGAAGACGATCGCGATGAATGTTCGTGCGATCAGGACCTATTAATCGCAATCAGCGATAGGGGGCGCTTGGGAAGAATTACCTCCCTACCATCCGACAGGACAAGGGGTTCAACGACAACAACCCCGTCGACCTCGTCCAGCCCTACAAGCTCGTCTGATGATACTTCTACCTCGAGCGACAGTACTCTGCGGACCCAGTCATCCGCATCCAACACTTCTGGATCGTCGAACACCGTGGTTGGGGAGGCCGGGAGTACATCCACCAATACGCTTACAACATCAACTCCAGAACAACAACCAGCTCTCTCCAGAGGCGGCCGAATTGGTGTTGGTGTTGGTGTTTCCATTGGCGTGTTAATTATAGCTGCAATAGTCGCAATATTGTTTTACAAGCGGCGGCAACGTCAGAAGGGCGGAAGTAATGTGGACCGTTCAACCGCAATAGCTCAGGGTTCAGTATTATATCAATCCGAAAAGACCCCTCTGTCTTATGTTCAGCCACCTCCAGGAGCCTCGTCATTCCACGATAGCGATACGCCAGGCGAGCCATTTCCGACTCAATCCAGGCCGAGTCCATTAACAGGCTCATCATGGAACTCCCCTCCATCAAACAAACCGACGGAGAGCCCTCATCTCTCCCAAATTTCCGAACTTCAAGCTCACGAACCCAACTTCAGCGGTAATGGAGCGGAACAAAACAGCAACCAAAGCGGGTACTTTCGATAAAAAGCATCTCGTTTGTCTACCATCAAGGCGCGAGTGAGAATAATAAGTCAGCTCGGGTCAACGATCAATTACACTAATGGAACAGTTGCTCCGATATGATACCCACATGTTTCGCTCTGTTCGGGAGTCAACTGAGTTATGAAAGCCTCGGAGTTTTAACTCGCAGATAAGATAATTAAAGACGCAACCAGCGTCGTATCATACCTGTATATATTGGACCAATGATAACCAAATTTATAATAATGATACTCCACTGCTCATGCACGCATCCCCTTTCGAGCGCTGTGATCTACTTGCGGGGGCATATCAAGGTTATGGTACTGACAGATATGTGGCAAACAATTGGTTCTCAAAAGAAAGAATAGGACAAGCTTTTGTATACTAAGGTGAGATGCCGACGACGTGGTGTGCGATAAATGGTGGCCTGGTTGATTGGCGGGCTAATAAAGTAGTCGATTTTAGTCTACAACTCTATAGTTCCAAGGTTGTATCGGGGTGAGGGGTAAGGGGTAAGCTATCAAGGCTGTTCGATCTAAAGCTTGTATCAAGCTCGGCAAGAACAAAACTCGATTCAAAATCAAGGATCGCAAAGAATTGGACCTATCGACCTCAAACAAAAATTCGTGGCCATTCCCCAGTTAACAGTCCGTCAACAGCAGCATGAGTCGAGTCCAGGACACCAGAACTCTCACCAATTACGGGTACACGTTTCGAGTGACCGAAAATCATTTTACGGAAGAGTATATGGAAAGCCTAAAATTCACCTGCGACGAGCTTGCAGAGAATGCCTTGCTTCGTCTAAACGAAATATGTCCCACCGACGTGTCGGCAGCGGCCAGAAACCTTTCTCGGGCAGCTGGCGGCGTTGCCAAGGGTCAGGAGCAAGCTACGGAGCGAGACACATATGCCCTGCTCCGGAATTATCACGAAAATGACGCTGTTCTGGATAAGCTCTGGAGACAAATCAACGAAGTCCCAGAGTGGGTAGACTGGAACCAGGTTCAACGAGGGCAGGAGGTGCTGTGGAGATATGCGGCTCCAGCTATGGTAGGATTTGCTTTTCAGGGACTGCTTGGGGGCACGGTGAGTGAAGAAACTCACATACGACAAAGTATATTGCTGACCGGACAGGGCGCATCGTTTCGTCCTGCGGAAACGTTGATTCGCACGGGTGGACATTCGGTGAAAGTTGCCAGGCATCGGTTCTTTGAAACCTTCCAGCATCTCCTCCAGGTAACCAAGTCCCTCGAGTCGATTCAACCGGGGGGTGAAGGCTACAAAGCTACAGTCAGGGTACGCTTTCTTCACGCGGCTGTTCGTGAACGTATCATGAAGCTCGTTCGCCAGAGACCGTCTTACTACGACTTGGAGAAGCATGGTCTTCCTGTCAATGATCTAGACAACATCCAGGCCTTGTGTACGTTCTCAACCAACATTCTCTTCTTGGGTCTCCCGGCGCAGGGTATACAGCCCCGAGAGCAGGAGATAACCGATTATATTGCTCTTTGGAGGTGGGTAGGCTACCTCATCGGAACTCCGACGGCCCAAATGGAGACGCCCGCAAAGGCGAAAGCCGCTATGGAGTCACTACTAGTTAACGCAAGAAAGCCGTCCGAGTCCTCACGAATTCTAGCACACAACATTGTGAAGAGCCTCACTAACATGCCTCCATCCTATGCTTCTCAAGGATACTGGGAAGTGGGAACACGTCTGATCAACGGAAATGAATTAGCCGATGACATGGGAATCGGAAGACCGGGCATCTATTACTGGATAGTGATCCTCGGTCAAAGTTGGCTATTCGCTACGATGTGCTACATCTGCAGGGATATTCCATTTCTCGATCGAATTATGATCTCGGTAAGGCCCCCACTCCTGTGTTAAACGTTGCTGACGATCGCTCCAAGTTCTTACGCGGTCTCTTCTGGAACTATGTCGTGGTAGGCAAGGAAGGTCTTGGAGGAGAGACCTTCTTTGATTTTAAGTACTTTCCTGGCCTCGATACTCGTACCAAGAAAGATATCGATGGTGCGCCATACAAGAGAAGGATTGGTCTCGAGGCATTGGGCCTTGCATCATTTGCGATGGCCTGCATGTTCTTCCTTGCTGCAGTCACCATTGGGATTTGGCTCTTCACAGTTTTAGCCAGTCGTCTCTCATCCCACAGCGGTGTTAGTGAATTGTAATGATGTTTCGTCTAGTGTATCATTCTATACGAGAACGAGTAAGAGCCTTGGCGAATGACCCGACAAGTAACCGGGGAACATTCAGGTGGTTTTGTTTGTTACTTGTTCAAGGTGGTTCTAATCGCGTATTCGTATGTTCTCGTTTGGATCGACACTCGGAAAATGGTAAGACTGGCGCGTTAATCCAGTTGGTGGCCTGAACCCACATAGATGTAAACCCCACTATCTATAAGAGTCTTCCTCTCCCATTGAAAAGAAAAATTACATATTTCACAGTACGGGTCCTCAAATTCAGTCTTGTCCCAACCCAGAGGGCATCGTCTCCTGATTATTTATTTGGTCCCCCATGCAACTATCCCCACCTTTCCCCCTCAAAGTATATTCGACCACGCCAGCGAAAGATGACGCGAACGAAGCAAGCTACGCAGCCACTTTATTCAAGCCTCAGAACTAAATGGCCGTGAGGCATCGAACCCTAGGTTTCAAGACTTTGGTCCATACTCCCCCGCTATGATGCGATCTCTACAGGAACTTCTCATCTTCTAGCAGCAGCGTGGGTAGTTGCCTCTATTGAGATGAACACCTCCCTTAACAGGCGACGATAGTATTCAGGTTACAGAGCTCACTCACCAAAGCAGTATCTAGCCTTATTAGCACGACCGTCACGGGCCCTGTCCCGCTGTGAAGGCGTCTGATTGCCATGCTTTGGCTAGTCCTCAAGATGTCTGCTTGAACACGATGTTCACTTGCATCTTTATGTCGGCGAAGTGCCTCTATTCTCAACGACTCGGATTCATTGCTAGATACGGTTCAAGAGGAAGCCACGAGGGCTCGCAGCGACTCCAGGAAAGGATATTGCTGTCTGCTGCCAAACCATAAATAGAATCATATGTATGAAGAGCCATCATCGAGCCTTGGTACAGGTCCCGCTTACCACACACTGGGATAACTTGGGACGACGTGCTCGTACCAGGAAAAAGCTGTTTCAGGATGTTGGTTGGATACTTCCGTCGCTGCGTCGCAGAGAACTACCGGAGGCGGCGCCCATTGCGACCTGGTTGCGGCGCGGTACCTACGATTGGATGTTAGCACCCTTCAAACAAAGACCGGTCTCCCGGGGGCCACCTGTTTGGTGCTCTTCGCGTTCTTCTACGCCATAATAATCCCCCCAATGACCTCATAGCGGCCCCCCAGAAGTGGCTGCGCCCCAGCCCCGCCGCCCCGCCTTGCTCAGCTGCGACAGCACATTAATCCGGAGCTTCTCATATGAGTAGCCCTCCCGTCGTGGAACCTTTGACATAAAATCATCCTTAACCTCGAGCTCGAAGCTTTCCCCTCACGCGAACTACTGTACTCTTTATACGCCGGTAGCTCAGGCAAATCTACTCTAGCTCCCATACATACATACCACTTGAAATCATGGCCGCCCAACCCCCACCACAGGGACCTCAGCTCCCTCAATTCCCGAGGCAAGTCGGGCTCTTTGCGCCCTTCATTGCGCAGCAGTCAGAAACCCTCATCTTGAAGGAGAAGGTGATGTCTCTCTCCGGAGATAGCTTCGATATCAAGACGATCGATGGCCGCCCCATCTTCCAGGTCAAGGGCGAAGCTTTCTCGCTGTCCGGGCGAAAGAATGTCATGGACCTGCAAGGGAACGTTCTATTTACAATCCGAAAGAAGCATTTGGCCATCCACGCCACTTACTATGCAGAGGATCCCTCCGGCAAACAAATCTTCGAAGTCCAGAGCAAGTTTAGCAGTAAGTTACCGCTCCGAGAGACGACAAGTCAGACAACCTAACGAGTCACAGTTGGATCCTCAAAGGCCTATGGAAGGTTCACCTCTATCTCCGGTCAAGCAGAAGAGCTATTAATGAAGGGCGACTTCTTCGACAGCAGAGCTGAGATTACCGACGACAAGACCAAGCAGGTAGTTGCGTTGATTGACCGCAAGTTCGGTAACATGCGACAGATATTTGGCGGCCAACAAACATACGCCCTGACAGTAGCCCCGAACGTCGACCTAGCCGTGATGGTTGCGATGTGTATATGCCTCGACGAGAAGAGAAATGACAAGTAGTCGCCCATAAAAAATTTAGCGGTGTCTTGGGTATTTACTCAAAGCGAGGAGTTTATTCTACGTGGAGGAAGGGGGGAAAAGAAAGCCTTATCGTATACCCCTGTATAACAGACTGTTGTCTACGTGTTTTCATAGCAATTAAAATGTTTCATTTCTTCAAAGCTATCTTCTAGACTGCTTGCTTCCGCTGAAAGTACGATTGGCCCAGCCGACCCAGCGAAGACTTGACATAATGTGAACTCAGCATTCATTCATGTAGCCTCCCCCACACACCAAGAACGAACCGCATTGATTCCTCAGTGTGAGGTCAGGATTGATGCTTGTAGCTCCTTGCCGGAACCGACGCCGATAGTCATTCCGGACCGCTATATCGTCACGCGCATTGTTAATGGGATATAGGAACATGAGTAATGGCATACTATAGAACATGTCTGTATATAGAATCTTGAGAGCTGGCATCAATTTTTCTTCCCCCTAGACCTCTAAATGTAACCTGTCGTCTTTTTGTTGAATGTAAGACTCGAAATTGCTGGTCTATATCATCTATTTCTAATTTAAAAATTTAAATATTCTTCATGAGCAAATCAAACTTTTCCATCTAAGATCTTTCGAATCAGTATCCAATGTTAGAATTACGTGAACTATTGGATCTTGAGTCTGAGATATGATCTTAAGACCAAAGCTACCTATCAGATAACAAATTTTATGCTATTATAAGCTAGGAAACGACAGTTGATATCAAGAAGCTCTCTTAGGGTTAATGGGTTTGTTGATGGTGTTTTGGCTAGAACTTGCGCCGGGGCCAGTCGGGGGAAAGTTGCGCCGCTGGCTGCGGTAAACAGATATGAGACGAGAACTTTTTGTCCCAGACCTATGCGACGAACTCTCTCCTTAATCTGGGATGTTTTCGAGATAAGTTCTTGAATTAACTCAGGAATTTCTTAATTCGTGGGACGTATGTGCGATTTTGATGCAGAAAAGCCGGAGAAATGGTTCAAACATGGTACTACTCGCTATCTTCCGCCTAGCCGAGATGAACTCAAACGCATTGCGTCGAATTCAGCCTCATTGAAATTGGGTGCAGCCATCTCGGCTCGGTGCGATGTACCCCAGACCGTTAGTAAATCCTACATTAGCCTGCGGGGAAAGCGTTCTATCGCTATTCTGGAAGAAGAAAGCCAAGTCACCCTCGGAGGATAAACAGTCGGGTGGTATCATCTGCTACCCATAGCTTCACCATGTGGTTGCGACACCACGCAGCCTCGGATCCGACTGTCTCGCAACGCTAGAACAATAACGAATATTCCTCCAACCGCGGTTTAAATGAGGGTCAGGATTGTGTCGTCGGAAGCGCAAGTTGCTTGGGATGAAAATTGAAGCTCATCCGAGATTTGTCTCGGAAGAGTTGTCAAGTTGACATACAGGACTCCATGTGGCTCCTTTCCGAGCATGAAAATCAGGTTATGGATGAGACATCAACGAGGATCGACATGAAGTCTACCGGGGCCTACTGCTCTTTCGTCGATCATATTCGTTTACGTGCGGATCCGTCTACTTTAGGAGTGGGTGAGGTTGCTAACCGCGCAGGTTGCGGCTTTGAAGCTTTTCGTAGGAACGATGCCTACTCAAGTCACTGTCTATATAACCCGATCTGCGCCTCTGTAGTCTTCCTAACCATCTCCATGAGAAGCAACTCTCAATCAACGTTATACCCTCAAAGACTTAGATTGAGTATCGATCATGTCCGGAGCGATCCAATGCCTCGGTTTGTTGAGCCTTGCTATGAGCGTATCGGCGGCTGCCCTGGGAGCCTATAATATCGATCCACAGTCTGTATCTGTATCCGGAATATCCAGCGGTGGTTATTTCGCATCGCAGCTAGGTATTGCCCACTCAGAGGTTTTCAAGACAGGATTTGGTGTCTTTGCTGGTGGACCATTCGATTGCGCTAGGAACCAAGCAGTATGTATTGATATTAGTCTTTACCACGTACAAGCGAAAGACTTACAGCATACAGTACTACAGCTGCATGTATAATGGTCATCCTTCCATCACTACATCTGTCCAGAACATGAGGGCATGGGATAGTAATGAAATTGACCCTCTTTCAAACCTGAAGGATCGTAAGATATACATGCAGGTCGGTAGTTCCGACACTACTACCGGACCGTCCGTTCAAGATCAACTTAGACAGCAGCTTGCCAATTTCTACGATCAGGCCAAGGTGTCTTATGTTACCACTGACGGTGCTGCACATACCTTTCCTACAGACTTTGATGCTACTGGGAATAGCGCTTGTAGTTTTTCAAGCTCACCGTTCGTTAGCAATTGCGGTTACGATGGTGCTGGAGGCGTGCTGCAGTGGATGTATAGCGATCTTTCGCCTCGTAACGATGGCGCTGCTACCGGCCAGGTGATTTCGTTTGACCAAACAGGCGAATATACTTCGCTCGGTATGGATAGCACCGGTTATCTCTATGTGCCCCAGGCTTGCTCTTCTGGTGGCTCTACTTCTTGTAGGCTGCATGTTGCCCTACATGGGTGCAATCAAGGGCATTTCAAGGTCGGCAACGCTTTCATCAACAACAGTGGCTTTAATCGCTGGGCAGGTATATTCGTCCTCGCTAATTATCGCATGTATGCTTGCTGACCTGCTCAGACACTAATAACATTATTATTCTCTATCCGCAGGCGGTTGCAGACAATCAGATTCGCCAGACGTGGAGTGGACTGTTGTCTAATCCTAATGGTTGTTGGGACTGGGTGGGCTGGTACGGAGCTAATGCGGATCAGAAAGGAGGAGTGCAGATGGAAGCGGTTGTCAATCAGGTGCAGCAGATAGTAAGCGGCTTCTCTGATTAGGATGGACTGTTGGGACGAAGTGTGTTTTAACCATGAGTCTTCATGCTCGCAGGTCCGCTGGTTCTCCCAAATCCTGTAGGTGACATTCATTGCGGCAAACATGTATATAGCTCTGAGACTCTTGTGAATAGTCTTCCCCTCTTTTATATTTGTAAATAAAAAACCCTCTGGATTCTGACTACAGAGTATTTGACTTGAGAAGTGCTTCATCTGCCGCCACTGGCCGTCTTAACATCCAGCTATCTAAGGCCTAGTTTTCTTCATGGCCGTTCGTGCTGTTGATTCCATTAGTCTCCCCTGTTCCATTGGCCTTATCAGCGTCATAATCGTAGAAACCACGACCATTCTTCTGCCCCAGTCGACCGTCTTCAATCATTTTCTCTAAGAAGTCACGCGGTGCCTTGGGAATACCACTCCTGGACTCAGCGTAGTGACGTTCGATATCCAACACCACATCTAATCCTACTACATCCATTTGTTCGCACGGTCCCTTTGGGGTCTTCAATACGTCTTTGAACAACGAATCGACCTCCTCCGGGCTCGCGACACCCTCAGAAAGAACTAGTAGAGCTTCTCGTTTGATTGCCGCCCAGATCCTGGTAATGAAAGTCAGCAAGTAATACTCTCGATGTAGGCTGCCGGAAAGTTCCAAGAAAAGGAGTGAGTGCCGGAAACAAACCTGTTGTAGATGTAGCCTATAGAGTTGCTTTTGACATGAAATGGGGAGAAGCCGACTTGCGCACTTTGGTTCATCAGCAGCGAAATTAGCGCTGGGTCAGTTTCGCTATGACCCATGATCTCTAGAGCTGTTGAGAGGTTCAGGCTCATGGTCATCATTTATAGCTGTGTATACTTACAGCTGGTTTCGGGTGGCCAGTCTACGTGTTCACGACTCGTGTAAGCTAGTGTTGACTACACACGGAGGAGATTCAAGTCGACTTACAGGAATGTGCGCTGAGTATCCTAGCTTTGTTCTTCAATTCAAGCCCTTCGATGATTTCCGAGATAGCATAGCTGCTCGAGTTCGAGGCGATTATGGTATTGTATGGAGCCAAGTCGTCAATCCTTGAAATCATGCTCCGCTTGAGCTTCGGATTCTCAGGTATACACTCCAATCAACCTAGTCAGTGACCTGTCATTGCCCTTGTGATGGATATCATGGCCCTACTTCGATAACAAGCCATGAACTGGCTAACGCATCCTGTAGTTCATCTGGCGATGCCGTAGTTACGGAGCCGTAATTTTTTGATGGCGCCTTTGATGAAGCCCTCAGCTGGTCGATATACTTAGTGGCATCTTGGAGCTGCTGTGCCTGAGGATCAATCAAGCAAACGGCTCCTCCTTCTCTTGACCACTGCAATAGTTAGAACATGATAGTTGAACTGGGCTCTAACGAAGCGAATTGTACCATATAAGCCAGCCGTCGACCTTGGGTACCTGCGCCAATTAGAAGGACGCTTTTGCGAGATATATCTTCTACCATTCTGGCTGTGACTTGAGTTTTGCAACGAGGCCTTCGGAAAGTTTGTCCTTTCTGCCATCTAATAAGCTGACTGCCCTGGCTCTGCTGATGTAGCCGATTAATAAGATATTCAATGCCACTGCTGATTGGCACCGGCGAGATAGAGATTTGTGGATCCTATCGACTCGGATCCGACTTGACAGCGCATTCGACTTTAGTGATTATATGGTATGCAAATGGCTTATCACTACACTGCAACGTCCGAGCTTGACAGTTCCGTTAGATCACCAAAACTGTTACACAGCATTAGCTTACCTGCACTATTGTTGGATAATCGTTCGGGAGAATCCTGGAGATCTATTCCTAAAATCTAATGTGAGACAGCGTCTAATTTAGAGCCTGCGGCATTTTTAGCTTTCGTCACGATGCAGGGAATGAACACGACTGTGACAAGGATGAGTCTATTCCCACTGGTCTGTAACACGGGCATGCGAGGAAACGATCGCAAGCAAAATGTGTATACTATTGGAAAAGATCGTAAATAAGATACTTGGTTTTGGCATCGTATTTGGTATTACTCGTGGACAACCCATATCTACGGTCCTCTAGGTCTGAGTAAACTCATCGGGCCACGAAGTTTCTAGTCCTATAAAACAATATACCAACTAATATTTATAGCATATACACGAAATATGGCGACTTATCTCCTCTCTGTTTCTCTGTGGGTACTACTTGGTTCTGTCTTTGGATCTCCCTACGACGGTTGGCGGCGCTGTATATCAGCCGCATCACAGTAGCCGCTATTATGCCTGCAAGACAGAATCCAAGCTCCAGTGAGTGGCCCAAGATGTATTTAGGTGCATCTTCGCCTCGGTAGAAATTAGATGCCATTGCTAGAATCAAGTCAATGCGAATAGCAACCAAAGATAGCACGCAACCTTACCTCCTGCGAGATTGCCCACGCCAATGTGGATGGCCATGCCGGCAGCTCTCTTGTAACCACCAGCCAGATTACAGCTGAGCCAAGTGACATTACCTGGGAAGGCTGGATAAATTCCTTTAATGTGTTAATGGCTATAGGCCTGACACGCCCGCGGTGGCTTCTGCACTTACCGACGACGGCAACAAAGACTCCGAAATAGACCACCCCTGGAACACCACGTCCAGTAGAAGCGAGCACTATTATGAAGCCGGTTGCGATTAGCGACATGAAGAATAAGATAAATGGTGAACGTTGTCCGCGACGATCTGAGAATCGAGCGGCCACTATGGCGACCACCGCAGCCGTGCAGTAGATAGGAACCTGATTATGGTTAGTAGGAGCTATATGCATGTTACTGGAAAAGTACCGTCAGGAGCTGAGCCGTCGCTTTGGCGTAGCCAAGGTCTCTGATGATTGAAGGAAGGAAGAGCGATATTCCGTACAGTGGACAAACGATTCCCCAGTACACTGCCAAAAGTGAGTAAAATCCCCCTGAAAATCGCTACGGGCTGACATACTGACTAAAGCTGGATAGATTTGCCAGTCTTTGAGCGCATCGGTTATGTCTCTCATTTGAAACTTCTCCTCTTCGTTTATATCCACCGTACGACTCTTTGACACATTGAGGGTGTGGATGACGAAACGTCGCTCGTCTTCGGTCAAGAACTTGGCGGTATCAGGGAAGTCGTATATGGCGAATGGAGCAACTACGGCCACAACTACGGTGAGGAGCCCTTCGAGGATAAATATCCACCTCCAGCCCTCAAGCCCACCAACGCCATCCATTTTCTAGCACGGTTAGTATGAGATTGGGAGGGACTCGATGAACCACGTACCGCGATTCCGAAGGCTAGAAGACCTGAGAATGCACCGGCGACGCTGGCTGCGCTGAAGAACATTGCCTGACGGAATTGTGCGAGGTGGCGCGGATACCACATAGTGATATAGTACGCAACACCCGGGTAGAGACCGGCCTCTGGAGAACGATCAGCAGAAGGTATCGAGCTAACGCAATGTCATACCCGCGACTCCAAGCATAAGTCGAGCAACAAGAAGTCCGTGGTAGTTCTGGACTATACCCATGAGAGTCTGGGGAGTCAGCAAGGCCAAAACGTGAGGTGCATATTCAATACCATAACAGTACCCCAGGCAAACATGATTGCCGGTAGCCATATGGATGGTCGAAGCTTTTTGAGGATGAGGTTGCTGGGTAGCTCAAATGCGGAGTAGGTAAAGAAGAAAACAGTCACTGGCCGCGGGTTAGATTGAATGTCAATGGTGGATCTGCCCGGATATTGCCTACATGTCCAATTGTACTGGGGGCTTGTCATCCCGAGATCCTCCACAAGTCCTTCTATCCTGGCATTTCCGATGTTGCCCCTGTCAAGAAACGAGAGCAAGTAGAGGAGCGTCAACATCGGGATGAGGTGGAGGTCTAGCTTCCGCCATAGTTTCTTCTCGTTGATTCCCGAGAACGAGGGGTCGTAAGCGACTTGGGCCTCTTCGGAGGATCCTTCTGCAGAAATCCGCACATCCTCCTTGAACGAACTCGACCGCTTGTCTTTGGGCATAGCTGTGCTCGGGGGTTGCGACGGGTATCCAGGGCCAGAGCTTCTACTTGGGCGGCGAGTTGTTCAGGTTGAAGCAGAGACGCCCGCAGAGAAAATATATATACAGAGCTACTAATCGATAAGACTGGCCGGAGCCAGCTTGCTGGTTACATGCATACATGGCCGGCGACGTGTTTACTAGCTGGAACCATAGAAAGGTCGGATGGAGAAGAAAAGTGCTCGCCTCGCTTGTTGATCCTCCATACGTAAACGTCGTATAGGGGAGTCGAGGTTGCATCGTGCGGGGAATAATGGGACTAAGCTTTTGGCCAGTTTTGCGCAAAGCAACTTGGCACTCTTGCGGTGGACCCCGAGAACCCCCCCGAACCCATACGGTCGGCATCGGATCCGGCGCGAGGCCCACTTGTATGACCCTTGCCCCGGGGGGAATCGTACTCGTGCTGTCTTTGTTTAGGGGACACTATCCCGAATCTGTTAGGTGGTTGACTGGGGAAGGGACGTGTCTTTGAATTCATGGTCGGATCCGATTTATTGTAGCATCTCCTCTCTTCCTTACGGGGACATCCAGCACCTGCAGCTTTTTCCCGCAGGTACGAGTACGCGCATCTTACCCTCCATCCCTCCATTCCTATTCCGCCTAGACCCTCCCCTAAGCCATGTCTCTTTCAACCTTAACCTCATAAACAGGTCTTTGTACAAAGATGGTTGACGGGATTGGTCGCCAACCTGAGGTCTTTGCTTCGAGAACATGCTTTCAGTGGCTCTACCATCGCCATCTCCCCGCTACCTCTGCAACACGGGAACTGAGTCAAGAGACATCGGCCAGTCGAATTAGTCAATTGACATGTTGATCTGCAAGCCAAAGTTGACAGTTCACCCTGACAAACAGTAACATATTATCACGCGCACGCTGTAGATAGTATCTGGCATCGGGCATGTCATTGCACGTGTGCTAGCTTTGCATGCATGCATAGCGCGGAGTCTGGGGAAAGCACTAGGAGCGACGAGCCGAACATCGTAGATCATATCAAATATCTTCGACTGCCTTGTGTACATCATGTCTCGGACGCGAAATGCATAGCGAGCGTCGGTTGCGTCGACTCATCGGAGCCGCGATCCCCCAATTTGATTCACTGCAGCGTGCCTCAGATGTCGAGTGTGTGTGCCGGTTGGCGTTGTTGCTTTGATTGAGTCAATTTTTGAATGCTCACGGCTTTCAAGGCTCTAGATCGTCAAAAGTCTGCCTTGCTTTCTCTCGGGCGGCTTGAACCGATTTAGAAGTCTGAGGGAGAAGCTCCAGTATTCGAACAAGAGCAGAACGAAGCTTTTGGGACTCGTTTGGCGGCAGCTTGCCTCTTTCCGAGTCTCTGTCAATAGTCTTCCAGAGCAGCTGCGTGGCGGCAACGACGTGATGGGGATACGGATCGATCGCAACGAGGGGCACGGCCGTTGGAGGATCCCCTGCGTTGTTTGGGTGGTCTGTTCCGGGTATCTTGAATACATTGTTAAGGCCAAACATAAGACAATTCAAAACATTGCCTTCTGCTTCTGCCCTGTATATCGTCAGCTTCTCAGTGAGATCGTCTCTGCCGGCTACGTCAACGGCATCGCTGGCGATCAGCATGGCGAGATGAATATGTAGCATAAGTTCATCTGAATAAATGATAAACGTCAGCGTGTGCGTAGTGCTATATTTCGGCTAGGAATGGACTTACACCAGCGGAGCTGGGTATGTTGACTGAGGAACTGTATACGCCGTTCACAGGCCGTCAATAAGCCATGATAAGTGGATCGAAACTGTGCAATAGTCTCGATGGTCTGGTTAAAAGCCCATCGCACGGCTTCTTCTTCCTGTCCTTCTCTTAGGGCCTCCTTTAGCATAGCCGTCATTTTCCAGACAAGCAGCTTCCACGATGCGGCTGCCGCAATAATCCGATTTGAGGTCTCTTCCGTTATCTCAACTCCCTTTGCACGCCATGTCTCGGTCTGCTCATGAAATATTTTGGTACATGACCTTACAAGGCGCCATGCCGGCTCGGCATCGAAACCAAGTAGCCCGGGTGAAAGGATTGGCTTGAAGCTCATCGTAAGTGAGGCTGATGTGTCAAAAGTCAATGCAGCCCAATATAAAATGCTCTCGATGTCGATGAATTCTGCAGTTGCCACACCGTCCGGACTCGAGGAGGTAGTCTGCCTGCTGGGAAAAGCGGAGATCTTAGACCCGTTGAACTCAAGGCTCTTCTGGCGAGCACGCAAAGTCTGCACTTGCTGGAGTGCAACGTGGACTCCAATAGCTGCAGACAAGCCGTTGCCTTCTTCCTCGCCTTCGATCCCGACAGGAATCGGCGTAAGTGCGAACAACAAGAGGGTGAGTACTGAACGATAGCACGCCTGATTGACGACCTTAAGTAGATCGCGGCGGATCTCTCTCCAAATAGCCTTCACAAGTTCTGGCCTTGATTGTGCCTGAATTTCGATTTGAGAAGTGAGCGGCAACCACCGAGCCGAATAAGCTTGGATGGCAAGGGATAGAGACCGGTTGATCTGCTCGTTTACGTCGTCCAACGTTCTACCGTCGCTGGATGTAAGTCCACAGCCGATATCTTGCATCCATCGGTCCATTTGTCGGCAGAGTTTTGATACACTGGGGCAGAGCACTGGAGGATTACTACGCCGAAGACGATGATCTGTTTGAGCTAATTCTTCAAATCTAGAATTTTCAGTTTTGTGGAATTTCAGGGTGAGAAAACCACTTACGTATAAGGACAGCTGTAGTTCCCTATCCATGAACCGAAGACGGCTTCAAAGCCTTCTTTGTACATGGATTCGAGCCAGCGAGTCGTGTCGCTACCGACATGGACATGCGTACCTAGCCGGTTTTCTGCCGGGGTATCGTTCCAGCCATCATTGGAATGGCTCTCCGATAACCTAAACCTGTAAGCGTCAAGAAGATGTATATAAGAGCTGCTGATCTCACCTGCCATCAGACACGCACATCGTAGTACTGCCATCGTCGAGCGTATCTGTGGAGTCGTCGATTTGGGGCGAGGACACCAAAGACGCTTGCGAGGCGTGAGGACTAGAAGGTTGCGCAAGCGACGTGGATTCTCTGTTCGCATTGAAGCTGAACTTCTCTATCCACTAATCATAGTTATCAGCAAAACATCAATACAAAGCCCACTTGATACAATTAAAAAGAATCGAAGCGGGCTGGGGACCCTACCTCGAAGGTGCAAGGCTTGTTTCTAGTTGCACAACGCGTGCAAGGTGATCTCCGAGTGGAGCCTGGAGTCGAACGCTTCTTCGAGGCGTCGCAGGCAACTCTCGACTTCCGGCATGAATCACAGCTGGAGAACTGAGTTCGCCGTGGAACGAGCTCGTTCCTACTATGGGTGCCCTTCATAATGCATTTTCTTTGATGGAATTAAAAGCAAGGACGGTTGCCATTTGAGCAGATCATGAAGAGCTCCAGGCCCCGCCCCACCAATGCTTGGGAGGAGGTCGACGGTAAGGTTCGTGCTGTGCCACGCCACGCTCCCGTATTTCTTGTTCTGGGTCATTTCCTTAAAACCACATAAACACAGCCTTCCAGCTAAATCGCTTGAAACCTAGTATAGAAGGTGAGTAAAGACAAGAGGCCTCGAGCTTCTGTTCGTACGGATTGTTGGGTCTGCCAACATTGATAGCGGTCGGCACTCTTTTTGGCGGACCTAGTGAATGCTTTGCTCATATCGGCTGTGTAAGACGGTCAAGTGTACAGATCAGGAAGAGCCATTAACGATTCTCCTACCCTACGGTTCAAGTGCCAATACTAATTACAGACCGTCAATTTCCTCGTGGAGTCGCATAGATATTGTTGTATAACTCGCCTTTGTTATTACCAAAGATCATTTTCTGGTCACCGCAGAGAACCTTCACCCACCTTGGATGCGGGGTGTTTTTGGAGGCTTCGTAAGGATCTTCAAGGGTCCTAGGATGTGTCTATAAGCGCTTGTATCTACCATCGAGTCTTTTTGTCAACTTTTGCTCTTGTGTATAAGAGTTGAACGGTAGTTTGACCTGAAACCTTCGAGTTACATCTTTGTGTCTGGGTAACCTCTTAGTAGATAAGGGAGGAGTGATTAGTTCTAACTCATCTACGGATGGCAGCAGAAATTGTGATAGGGGGCCTCAGCCTAGTGAGTCTTATAACGTTGTTTCAAACCTGCGATAGGGCCTACGACGTCTTCATCAGATCGGCCAAGAACATCGGACGCGAGGCCCATATTCAAGGTGTCCTACTTTCTGTAGAACGCCAGAAGCTACGTCTATGGGGCTACGCACTTGGTATATCTCACAAGCAGCAATGCCGTCTTTTGAGAACAGAATCATACAGCACGCAACAAACAGTCGTCGACCTCCTTGAGTGTATCAGGGTGATATTGAATGATATTGACGTTATTACGGTTCGGTATGGTATCAAGTTTGATACCAACAAAGAATCAGCTCTCGAGAATCCACAGAATCTGCTAGAGGGCTTGAGTATAGGTGACATACAGACTTGTGCGGCGTTGGACGCCGCTAAACTCAAGCGAATAGAGACTGAGCGTTCTATCAAGGCTTCTACGTCCCGACTGGGTAAGCTGCGATGGGCTTTGAGCGATAGCAACAAGCTTGACAAGTTGATCAAGGAGTTGCGTCTTCTCAATGATAATCTATGGGTCGCGCTGCCTCGTAATCAATGGCTCCAGCTAGCGAAAGGCTTGCCTTCCGTTGTGCTCCCAGATATATCCGACCAGACAGAGCTAGACGAGGTACAGAAATCTGCGACAGAAGAGACCATGGAAGTATTAAATGTTTGCTCTGATCTGCGTCGTGCTGTGTTGATTGCAGATGCCGACGAAACAAAGCCTAACTTTGCGAACCACCTGGAGATATCTTGCAGCGTGGTTGGCAAGGTCAAAGCAGTTGGCTCGGGTAATATATCAATGCTAGGCCATCATATTACTACTATTCAACAAAAAAATGGAACTCAAACCGACGTTCTGCTTGAATGGAGGTACATTGACCAAGGTTTCACCTACGATGAGAGGCAAGTCATGCTGTCCCGAATCAAGGCCCTTGCGTCGTTTCTCAACGCCTCTCCTCGGGAAGTCCCTGGGCTTTTGAAATGCATCGCGTTCTTTAAAGATGAAGACTCCTCCAGATTAAGCGATATCCAAAGGTATGGAATATTGTTTGAATATCCCACAGACGCGTCATTTTCCGACATCCCACCGTCTGTTGTCGATCAATCCGCCCCCCAGCTTCTATCTGACTTGGTCCAATCCAAAAAGCGACCTCCTCCATTAGGAGAACGATTCGCCATTGCGACTTCTCTATGTAACACTCTACTTCAGATACATTCAGCTAATTGGTTACATAAATCAGTCCGGTCATCTAATGTAGTGTTCTTCCCCCAAGGAATTCAGAGACGCTCTGGAGATCTCGACTTTCTTCATCCATTTCTCATGGGATTTGGTATCTCGCGACCGGATCGTCCAGCCGCACCATCTTTAGAAGTTACGCAGGACCGAACTGGCAACGACTACAAGCATCCGTCTCTCTGGTCGAATGATACATTGGAGCCAATTAAAAGAGTCCGCTATAACAAAGAACACGACATTTACGCCCTTGGTGTGGTTCTTCTTGAAGTGGGCCTCTGGCAATCTGTTGGTAGCTATAGCAATGAGTATCGTGATACAAGAGATCCGATGAAATGGACGAGTTACTTACTGAAGCGCACTCGGAACTATCTCGAATCTACGTGCGGAACCATCTACGAAGAGGTCGTTGAAACATGTTTGAATGGGCGGTTCTCGTCCTTGGATTCATTATCTGAGATCGATGCGCACGGTGATAACGTTGAACGCAACCAATCATTTCTCTTTGATGTTGTGTATAAGTTAGGCCAATGCCGGGCTTAAAGCAGCCTATTCTAGGAGTGATTCGCGTTGATAGAGCTTCTGTTCAACCTTCACGGCCGATAGATTCGGTGGATTGAGCGGCAAGTCGGGCACCGAGTTCATAAAGAAATGGAAACGGTAGAACGTTTGGAAATCCATTGCGTATAGCAATAGGTGAGGCATGTATTCCACCTCTTCGGCGAAGTTGGGAGCAGATGTTGTTCCGGTTCTGCTCAAAAGTTTTAATGATCATTCCATCTTGACCATCCCTTAACACCCCACTCAACACCTCAGGAGGCGAGTCAAAGGTCATGTCCAATGGAGACAAGCCTGCATTATTGAGTAGATTGACAGATGCGCCAGCATCTAGAAGAGCGGTAACCAAGTCCTCATTACCGGAACAAACGGCCAAATGCAGAGCAGTTTGACCGAATGTATTGTCCTTGGCGTCAACATGTTCACTCCCTGGGAATCTCTCAAGAAGCATGTGGATTGTTCGCCTCCTTCTAGTTACAGCAAACACCTCCTTATCAAACTGATCTGCACCAGACTTCACACCACTTGCAGCCATAAACACAGTGCTTCTAGTTTGTTCCGAAATAATGAAGGCTCTTTCTAATGTTCCCCTCTCTGCACACTTGTCTAGGATATATTCGAGAGGCCTCTCACCGATAACCGATGACCACGCTGCAAAATGGCCAAGTAGTGATAACGGCGGCAGGCACATCCCCTGCGCATAAGAAGACGAGAAGAGCCTTTCTTGCTGCTCGATCGGAGTATATTTCAGAATTCTATCGGCCACGCGAAAGTTGCAATTGGCAATTGCATTGCTCAGAGCATTCATGCCGTGGATCTGAAACTTATTGTCTAAAACGGCAAGAGCGCCGTGATTGACAAGAACATCCACACACCGCGCTTCGTCTGAGCATGTGGAGAGTAATTGAAGAGGTGTTTGGTCAAATCCATCCAGTCTAGTCGCATCACCTCCGTATCTCAGGACGGCCTCAAGGATTTGAGGGTTTCCTTCTTTAGCAGCTTCATGGGTAATTCTGCGGTCGATCCAGTATTGATGGGACAAGGGTCGATCTGAATATTTCAGTGCTTCCACATCCGGTGGGTTGATCGTTCTCATGCACTTGCTTAAGCCAAGAAGCAAAACCTCTAGCACTGGAGGTTTCGATGAACGAATGCCTTTATCAATAAGAAACTTATAGAACTCTTCCACGTCTCTTAGCCTAGAGAATTGGCATGTTGAATCCAGAAGTAGTAAAAGGCTTTCTACTTGGTCATCTAACTTGCCGTCATTCGCGATCATCGATATTTCTGTCCAGTTAAGCAGTAGCCAAACGTGGCTGTGGTCAGGTTTGAAAGTTGACTCATTAGAAATACGGCGCAAAAATCTCCAAGCTACTGGTCTGCATGCAAAGTCTAGTGGTGAAACGCCACTAGAGTTTAGGAAATTGATACTGGCGCCATATTTGAGAAGAGCATCAACAGCTAGCGAGTTTTGCATGGCCATTGCCCAAACCAATGGACTACTCGGGTAATGAAAGGTTCTAGAGCCCCCACTAAAGTTACGAGTAAGACGTGCTCGTGATACTTGAGCGTTTAGGTCTACTCCTTGCAGGAGATATTGCTTCAAAACAATTTCCGGAGTTTGAAGGACACCAAGCCAATGAAGCGGAGTTTCGCCAAAGGGATGACATATTGTGGCATCCGCACCTAGTCTCAAAAGCTCGAGTATGTTCGCTTGTCTACCAGCACGTGAAGCCAGTAGAAGAGGTGTTGTCCCTTCGTTGTTTCGACTATTAATTTCTATTCCTAGGCAGTCGATGCAATACCTCAGTAATTCAAGATTAGATATCTCGGAGCCTGCAAGTAAATGGAGAACACTGTTCCCAGAATCGTCAAGAAATGCCGTGATGGTGTTTGTACATGCGATCTCAGTTAATTGTTCTGGCGTTTCTAGCATATGGAATTGTTCGAAATCAAAGGCTGCGCAGTAGCCATTGTATATTCGATTCCGGGCAAGGGCAACTTCCCCGGCAAATCTCGCGTTAAGACCTACAAGAGCATCAAACGGGGCTGAAGGTATCCCTGCGACGAACAGACATAGGTAAGTAAGCCATTTAAAGAGCGGTAGATTGGTGGGAATGGCAAGATCAACAAGACGGGCGTATCGTACAATGAACTCGCTTAAACCTATGTTTCCAGTGGATGCGGCGTCTTCAAGTATTCTTAGAGCTTGTTTTTGGTCTTTCTCTATGCCAAACCCAGTAGCTGTTGCTAGGAACAGCTGGTACGAAGCTGTACCATTGCGGAAGCTCGTTTTCGACAATACTGAGCCATAAGTAGCCGAATGTTGAACCTGCTGTTCATAAGGCAAGTCTGCCAGCAATCCTTTACACTGGTGCCTGCCCGATGCAAGGCTTGCAATCGTGGTCCTCATTTCGCAAATCACCGATTCCACGCCAACGGAATCTGGGCTTAGATCCAGAACGCTCATGGAACAGCATTCTGAACAGCGACTCGTATACTCGCATGAGACAGATTTAAGTTCCTCCACAATACGAGATTTCGTTGCATTGTTAAGCGAGCCTGTCATATCGTTCTGAGATACCTTCTCCTAGAATCAACATTAGCATAGCATATTAGAAAAGCTGGCAGCTCTAGTTTGTGTAGAATTTGCACCTACGAGGTCGGGAATCAAGCTAATCTTGGACAGAGAAGAGATATGTTTAAGATGGTCAAATTCGTCGACTTCCTCGCTTTCTTCCTCGGAGTTCTCATTCAAATGTTCGTCTCGTCGCTGTAAATTAATAGCATCGAGCCCTTCCGTCAACTGATTCAGTAAATCCTGTTGCACGTCTTTCTCATTGTAATTTTGAAGCCAGGTATTGAAGGTAGATAATGTCTTCTCCGGTTCTTCAACTGGCTCCGACAAAGCTTCGGTGCGCTGTTTTGGATCTTTATGAAGCATTCTAGCAAGCTGCATAGCAAGCGCTTGTTCCGATTCAGGGGCTCTAGTGGCACTATCAGCGAGAAGAGGATATAGACAGTCATCTTCTTTCAAGGTGTCTATTGCAGCAAGTTTCTCATCAGCCGTCCATTCCGGTGATATAACTCCAAGTTCTTCGAAAGGATTGCGGCCATCGCAACCTATCCTTAGCAATAGTAATCCGAACGAGTAGAAATCTGTTGCTATCATGTCGTCCACGTCCGTAAACCATCCAGGGCACTAAAATTCTCTAAGACTTGTTGGTTGATAATTTGACACATGTACCTACCTCTGGAGCACACCACATTCTGGTACCACCAATGTAATATCTCCTATCTCCCTCCTGAAGTGTGACCGAACATCCAAAGTCTGCAAGTTTCGGAATAATTGGTTCATTATCTCGTACCTTTACCAATACATTCTCAGATTTTAGATCGCCGTGGATCATACCCGCCGTGTGCAGCGCATCAAGCCCATTTCCAATCTTTGACCCTAGAAGGCTCTTCATCGGTGGTGAAAGTGGCTGATGGCTTTGTTGATACTCCGCCAACGTTGCGTCGCAGAACTCAAGAACCAGAGTAGGCCACATAAGCGAATCACTTTCATTGCCTGCTCCAAGTCCATTTTCCCAGATAATCGAATGTAGTTTGACGATCGACTCATGCTCTCGAAGTAAAGGATGTACCAATGCTTGTATTTCACGACACATAGCATAGAGCTGGCCTTGCGCAGACACATCTACTTGAGATGAACTTTGGCGAATAACAAGGCGCTTGAATGCTACGTACGTGTTTGGCTTCACAAGGTTGGTTCGATAGGGTTGAGTTCCTGGCGTCGCAACAGCCAAGTCCATTGCCTGGAAGTTGGCTGCCCTCACCATGTGTTTAGATACCGAAAAATAGGTACCACGGCCAATCGGTCTTCCAAAGTGGAACGTCTTGATGGAGTTTGGTCGAACACCAAGGCCCTGAAGCCATGATATGAATCCTCCATATGTAAGCCGGGCTTGTGGGCTGACTGGCGTGTACTCCGTCGCGGAGTCGTCGACTGGGTGCGAGGTAGAGCCCACAAAGCGCAGACGCGGGTCGTCGCTTGACGCTGTCGTATCCTCGGGATGGGTCATTTTATAATCAGGGGACGATATAGCTAGATAGTTCCTAGGCCATGGTAAAAAATTACATCACGGTGCCTTGATACCTTAAAAATGGTACATTAGTGATATCTCATGGGTTGCCGTATTCGCCTCCACAGGACCCCGCCGATACAAAAAGCAAATATTAATGGGATGCCCACTAAGGTTAAGGCAAAGTACTCGTGCACTCACAAAGAGTGATGGAAATCTTTAGAAGAGACGGAGCGCGTGGCGCAGCGCAACGGAAGACTCACTCCGTGCTAAAGAGAGCAGGTCTTCTTCTATCTCCGCTAATGCACCGATGTACAGAGCCTGTTATTGCAAACAAACACAAGGAAATTTTGAAGTGTTTCAAATCCTAGATATATTCGTGATAATGTCATCCAGGCTGTCTCGAGAGCTTGAGAGGACCAGTCGAGCCGAGTCGGTGCCATCTCACCTCTCCGCTCGTATGTTAGTGCCGAATAAACAAATGAATTTAAGTATTGAAAGACGACCATAACCGTATCTTAAAGGTTATTTTCGAAAAGCCTGTCGATCTTTAAAGCGTTGCTATCCATGAAGAAGATGCGCGGAATCAAGGTGCTATTGCCAAGCAAAATTGCGGCACCGCTGACTCGAACAGAGCTGCAGGTCCAAAAGGCAACTACAAGGCAACATGGCTTGGAATCTGCCTTCCTTACGCGGCCTTGAGTGATCAGCTAACGACCTTGTTTTCCAGAGCTCTGCTCAGGTGATGTCTTGTTTCAATATGTAGGGTAACGTACGTATATTCCAAGTGGTTTCCAGGTTGTTCATTCCCTTGACCCCATTCGCATTGACCGGTCTGGCCGTACTGGCAAACATACATGTTTTCAAATTGCAGTCTATCGTATTACAGTCAGATCATACCTAAGTGAGAAAACTCCCCAACACGGATTCGCAACCGTGTCGACGTGATCGAAGGTGACGAGGGTCGATATCTAGAACGTCCGATTATGCCATTCGCTGGTTCAATATTACCTCCATGTCCGGGACCACCTCCGAATAGACCTTTGCCTAAACTACCATGTGCTCCAAACGCGGCAAAGAAACACGTTTCAGGGCCACAGAAGCGCGTCGATGTTTACTTTCAAGACAATGTACCGGCTATTGCACCTCAATCGCGGAGTGAAGACGGAGCGAGTTGGGTGCCAAACGAATTAAGGAACCCAATTAGTACTACCGACGAGTCGATTCCTGTTCACACAAACGATAGTCCTTCAACGATTCCAGTTCAATTATCTCTTAGAACCAAATTATGTCTCCCACGAGATCTTAAGTGTCGTAAAGACATAACCTACAACGAGAATATAGACGAAATATTGGATCTCCTATCTAGTCACCAGGAATTTAGAGCATTATGTCGCAGAGTAGTGCAAAAAAACCTCGCGAGTAGATTGAAAAGAGATATACGGCACCTGCTGAAAATATACCGAGCTAGCATTCAGCAACCTAACGAGACACTTTTGGAGAAAGGAGTTACTTTTCCTCAGTTACTATCTTACCCTGGCATGAAGGCGCTTCGTATGAACGCGAAACAAGTTGTTAAATACATTTTGAATCGATTTTCAAGTGTACTCAGCGCTGAAGAAGAATATGGTATTCCCTTCTCATCTTATTTGAACAGAAGTCCCGAGAGGCCTCTTAATCTCTATGGCAGCTTCATAGAGGAGTCAAGTATACTTGAATTGGATCATGACAAGTACAAGAATGTGAAGGATTACATGATATCATGTAATGCCTTTGATTCTTTTCTCAAAAAGTTCAAAGAACTAGTCAAAAGTCCATCTGGTTACAGATCTGCGAGGATCTCAAATGACTGGACCTCTATGGCTTTTGAGAACACAAATCTTCAGACCTTCCTGTTCGAAGTATCTTTGGCTGATCCCAAGGGAATTGCTATTACAACTAGATCAGGCTCTGTAGAGAACAAAGCAAAATCCATTATCGAAGAAGTTACCGGTGAATCATGGGACTGGTGGCCCCTGCAAAACGTGGAGCCTACGATTCCCCGTTCTCACGCCAGATTGAGTTGGCGATGCGTAAGCTATCTGTTATATTCGACTTCTATGATACTAACATTCTTCTAGCCTTGCGGGCAACAGAGAGGGGTCGTGCTTCCGAAGTCTCTGGCAATTGAAATATTTGACATAGCTCAGAGCGTCAACGGCGAAATCAAGCCGCGCGATAAGTCTGCAGATATCGATCGTGGCTTTACAAACGTTAAGGTAAGTAATGGAAGTGGTGGATCCGGAGGCTTTCCCAGTCACCATTCGTTGGCCCCTATGGAATCACCTAGAAGTACGTCCTGTCCTACTAAGCTAGAATACACGGAGACTATGAATGAGAGCATGACCACCAGAACACCTAGTTTTGTGTTTTTAGGTGTTAATGTTGGAGATACTATATGTATAGCGCCAATAGATGCTGCTCAGCACCATACAGACACACTATTCTTTGAAAGTCTCAAAAGGCAGTATTACTGCAGTCGTGGATTGCTACGCTCATGGTTCAGTATCTGGCGGTACAACCATTGTCAGTTCACCAAGGTATAGTTTTCTGAAACCGATTCTTTCATACTCACTCAGAATACGATAGTACGAAAAATTTGCCGAGAATGAGATATCACCAATAGCTGGAGAGTCGTATCCTGATACTGTAAATGACCAGTTCTATATATACAGGCCCAAGCCCATGCTTATTCGACCCCCTATATCGCCTCATGAGTTCTACCGAAGATTCTATGCTTGCAAACCTAAGAAAGCTTGGTTTCACTTTGCCCATAGTGAGTGCACACCTTGTAGGCAGCTGACATCTTATGATGCACTTGATAGAATCCCTAAAAGGACATATGAGTTGGATAGAGATGGCGCGGATAGAGAGATTTTCTGGGGCATTCAGGCGATAGAGAAACCGTCTTTTGCAATCGTCGTTATTTATCATATTGTGGCGCTTTCGATGCCCTTCTCATTTTATTTTCTCTGGTTGCTGTACTTAGGTAGTCCAAATGATCTACAAGGCGCTTCAGTGCCTTTCAGTATGGTCATAGGGATGCTTTCGCTCCTATGGTTTCCGTTGATACACAAATAATTACACACATCGTTTTAATTTCGACCTCAGGTACTTCAACTATGAGTGATACTGATAACTCCAAGGACTTTATAAAACTAAAGACTGTGCATTTAGCTTATGAATAGTGTTCGACCTGATTATTTAAGAAAATACTATAAAACCTAGAATGAAACCTCCATCCAGCCCCAATTAGATGGGTCGGAATTTTGAATGTAAGCATTGGAGTTCCACCCCTGGAGACTCTGTTGGAACTTCTCTACGACATCTTCCCGTCCACTGTCCATAGGATCCCGCCATCATCGCCGTAAGACCATAGTTCCGCTGGTCCAGAAGCTGCGGCGCACGGCCCTGACTCTGCCCATTGATAATCCTCTTACACAAGTCCGGCTCCTGGCAGAGCGCCCGCGCCATGCCGATCCCATCGACCACCTTCAGCGCCTCCACCATCGCCCGCGCAGTGAAGAAACCCGCCGGTGGCGTACAGCCGCGTCCTGGAGAGAGCTCCGGCCGAATCGCATCCGCGGTGTCGAGGAAGTATCCCTCGCGCCCCTCGCTGGTGTGTCCGGCCCTGTGCTTCCAGGCGGGCGAACTCCTCATACGTCAGCTCCACGATGTCCGCCTCCGCCGCCTTGAGCCAGCCGCACACGGTCTTGGCCACCTCCAGCGTGATGCCTTCGGGCTGTTACTCGATGCAGCTGAGCTTGACCGAGAGCACGAGGCGGCCGCTGCTGCAGCGGGTTCGGATGGCGCGGACGACTTCCAGGAGCAGCCGGGCGCGGTTGTCGAGGCTGCTGGCCCCGTACCGGTTGGTGCGTCGGTTCGTCCGTGGCGATAGGAATTGCGCAGAACAGGTAGCCGTGGGCCGCGTTGAGCTGGATACCGTCGAACCCGGCGGCCTCCAGGTACGCGGCTGCGTACGCGAACGATGATATTATGCCGGCGATTTCGGTTTCGGATGCTGGGTGTGGTCTGTTTTACTGTAGTTGCGTTTCGTTTGCTACGAGTTGGACGTCGCTGGCGGACACGGGGTCTGGCTGCAGGCTCGCCATTGTCTGCCTACCTGTGTGGTTCGACTGGCCTAGGATGAGGCTGCCATGAGCTTTTGCAGCTCTGGCAATTGCAGCGAAGCCGTCGAATCGTTCGCCATGCAATGGAAAATCGGATGATTAGCTGAGGTCTCGAAAAGTACCCTGTAAGATGAAAAGTAGGGCTAAAAGTAAAGTAGATAGCGCTCGAGACTAAAGATTAAGGTACGAAGCTTATGTTTGCTGTAATTATGTCATTGTCGGCATCGGAGTGGATACCAAAATAGGGCAAAGAACATCGGCGACTTCCAAGAAGAACCAACATCCCCAAAGGAACAGGGACAACATTGTCAAAAAGCTTACTTGCGGCGGTTGATGTGATAAATCTAGGTTGGAAAAGTGGTCAAAATATTACGGATGCTCATGCATTACGAGAATATCAGTCGAAGCCGGGTCAAAATGCACCAACGGCCCTTTCAAAGGTGAAATCGTGATATACCTTTGTTGGGCCGTTTAGCTTGGATTTGGCTACTGTACGCAACGTTCGACTTGAAGATACGAGAAAGAGTGTGCAGTGCAAATACAACACAAACATACACAGCTAAGCAGAGGCTTTGGGAAAGACAAACAACTCCTTTGGGCTTTGAAGCCAAGACCTTTTGGTTACCATGATGGACTCGTTCAACTCCTATCTCGCTATGTCTGGATTTGCATTCTTCTTCATCGATGCATTTTTTTGGCCATGAGGCACATTCAACCTTCGTGATTGACCTCACAGTCTGAGTCGAAAGCGGTTGCGTAGATCATTAGCCGAGATTAACTCCTTGAAGATATTCGAAGGTACTCTTGCTCCGACCCGGTCGTTCTCCCACCCAGAAACTCCTCTTTCACCCCCCTTTCACACAGGATCCTCAAGTTCAGCATCTTCACCTTTTGGTTACTGCATTCCTTCTCTTGTTGCTACCGCTACCGCTTTCGCTCGAACTGGCCGTGTTGAACCCGTGCATGAACTCGGTGGCACGAGCGGCAAGCGGAGTATCGATAATTACATACCCACAAAAGCGATCTACCGAATCCGGAGCATCTGGAAGTATACGACGTTCATGGTGAAATGGCTTGCATAGGTACCAGACTGTACGACTGGCGTCGGAGGCGGTGAAGGCTTCGAGGACCACGGCGGTGCTTTCAGCGTACCTACGCTAAAATAAAATACCCAGATCCGAAATATCCCCCGGATTCGAAATATTAAATTATTTTAATAATATTAAAATACGTTATATTCGCATATATATTATACGCTTAATTTTTTTTTTTTTTATATATAATTAAATTTTTTAAATAAAAAATTAATTAAATTTTATTATAATATAATTTTCCGCTCGCGATAAAAATTTTTTATAATATAATATCGTTTTCGTTTTTAATATCGCCTCGTTTATTTATAATTATTAATTTAACGGCCGCCCGATTCGATTCGAAAATTATATTAATTAAATAAAATTATTCGCGGAAAAAAAATTCGTTTTAATAAATTATTATTAAAAATTCGCGAAATTTAAATATATTACGGTTATTTTTATTATTCGAATTTTTATTAATAATTTTATATATAAAAAAAATTCGGAAAAATTTTTTATTAAAAAAAATTAATTTAATATATTTTTTAAAAAATATTTAAATTTAAAAAAAATTTAATTTATTTATTTTAAAAATAATAAAATTTAAATTAATTTTCCGGAAAATATACGGGCCTGATTTTTTAAATTTTAAAATTTTAAAATAAAATATAATATTTATTTTAATAATATTTAAAATATAAACGAAAAAAATATTATATTAAACGACGGTCCGCGGAAAAAAATATTTATAAAAATTTTTTATTTTCGATAAAATCGTCAGCGGACGTTTTTTAATAATAAAAATTTTATTTTTAATATAAAATATATTTTCGTAATAAAATAC
>JANIPN010170959.1:0-17186 GCA_027478595.1 Erythroxylum anguifugum
CTGTGGGCGCCGAGAAGCATTTGATCTACTGTGGGCGCCGAGCCGGTATCTTCCCTACAAAAGTCCTTTGCATATCGACGTTGGACATTTGGTTTTGGACATAACCGTCCATAAACGTTAGAGGAGAGGGTTCATGAGCCTCCTCATGAAATGGAGCCATGCCAGCCGATTGAGTCGACCGTACGCCATTGTGTGCTGCTACAGGATCCTGAAAATCGAGAAGTGTAAGTTTTCTAGCCGTTATCAAGACCCTAACAAGGGTTTTATACCTGTGGGAATAATTGCTTGCCGGATGAAGCAGCAAACATTCATTCTTATTTGTTTGACAAGTGTTTGTCCCTCTGTACCAATTCGACACATGAATGGCCACATAGGCCACGGCCCTGGGTCTGGAATTGGCTCATAAGCGGGGTTTTTTGTACGCCTGGGCAAACATTCTGAAGAACTTTAGCATGAAGCAACTGATTTTCGAAAATTAGGGAACATAATAGACAATTACAGAGATAAGTTAGAGAGGTAAGCTTAGGAAAGAATTGGTAAAAGTGGGATGCCTACTACGGTTTGAATTTCAAACGCAAGGTGCACAAGCAAACAAAACAGCCTACCAACGTAATTAACACACTTTTTGGGCGTTGAACGACATCTACTCCTTTGGTGTTGTTCCTTGGTAGGTCTTGAGGCTAAAAAGGCTGTCCACGGATTATTGTTGAACACACTAACGAAAATTGCAAGACTTGGGTATGAACGGTAGAGAAAAGTGGGTTCTACATCCGTTACCGCTGGTAGGGTTGTCGACTCTGCTTCGTAAGATGTATTAAGTCATTAAAGAAGAGCGAATTCCGCAAGGTATCCGTGTGAGCCGACGACGTTGTGTTAATAACAATCAAAAGCTCGGGATTTCGAAAAGTGGCCATGCTTTAGCGGTCGGGTATCACGGAAGAAAAAAACTGTTGTGATACAGAGGATTGAAGCTATTCCAGCATTGAGACATACATAGCCCGGACAAAGGATCGATAGTCACCTCATATCGCCATTTCTAGGGCGGCAGTGATTTGAACCGGATGTAACACAAGACGTTGGAACAAAAAAAGAGTGCGATAGCAAGCTCTTGTTCTATCTGTCGATGGCTTATTCTCCCCCCTGACCAGGCGTCTAATTCGTAATCGGCACAGCCCAGCCGCCGCAGATTCCAGGGAAAGGTATTAAGGCCCGCTGTCTACTACGTTACCCGCAGACAAAGTAGGAGCATGTCAATTGAAGCCCCAAGTCCCGGAAGCGTGTCCCGCTGAGCTATCCAGAAAAGGGGACGGGATAGAGACACACGGTATAACGAAACTCCTTCGTTTAATCCCCCGTTCGTGCGGGACTACGCGTGTCAACACAACAATATGACCAATAGTTGGCTGAAGAACCCGTTAGCCCAGGGGCTCGAGATTCTTGACGTCGTTCGGAGAATGGGGCTGTGCTCGCGACCGGCATGACTCATGAAGACGCGGAGCACAAAGCAAGCTGAAAAGCACTCCAAGCAATCGGGAACCAAGAAAGAAGCAACATTAGTAGCAACATCGTCGCTCCGGTTGGATAGTACTTTCTAGTATACATACTGCAAGTATGCTTGATCAGCTAGTCGGTCGGAAAGACGGTCGATAGGCCTCCCATGCGCAGATAGCGGAGGTAGCTCGACCTTTTACAGAGACCGTCTTGATGCCTTAACAGAGCCTCAGTCGACTCTCTCCATACGGCCCATCAAGCCCTGTTCATTTGCACCTTTCGTACCCGAGGTCGCCGAACTTCCTAAAGAAAGAACGTCCGTGCCGGGAGCAGCAATGCCCCTTCCTACTCGGAATCGGATGGGTTAAGGCCCACCGCGCGCGCAAGCGAAAAGCTTGGCTTGACGCTCTTAGCCGCCGCCTGATTAATCGCTGTTCTTCTTCAACAAAAAGATGGTACAACTACAGATCGTCTTCATTAGATAAATTAGGTAGGAAGTATAACCAGTTAGTTAAGTGGAGTTGAGAACATCGGAAAACGGGTGTGATGTTTGCCGGCACTTGAAATATAGCGTGTTGGTCACTAACCGCTCGGCTCGGGTGATCGCTCAGCGCCGGTCGAGAGACGCGAAACACGATGTGTATGTATTTCGATGTACAGAGACAACAAAACTAAACGATTTAATCTTCAAATTAGGAAACTAATAGATGGATGTTGTATAATTAGCCAACCCTCGGCCGGATGGAAATGGATGGGCTTGAGAGCTTTCGGAGGTTGCCGTCTCCGCTTACTTTCATAAGGGATGATGACGACGGTAAAAATTGGGAGGGGCCGACATGGCATGAGGTTCAATAGATCCTCGAACTAACATTATTATTGAATCACTAACCGTCTCTTGCAAGGAAGAAAGGGTGGTGGCTGCGACAACAGCGACGACGGGATGAAGCCGTTGTGCGTCGTCTTTGCCAAGCACCCATACGATGAGCCGCACATTACATAGTAATGATTATTGCACGCCTAAGCATGGAACAATGCGGCGTCAGCGTTGCTCACGCGCACACGCACAAGCACACGCATTCGCACACACGCCTTTCAGTTACGAGACGGCGTGAATTCCGCCCACTGCTTTGCCAAATGTATGACAATTCAGGCGCAGGGACAAGCAGCCGTTGGACAGGGTGTTGCCACTCGCGTTAATGCCGCTACAAGATCGCCCAAACAGTAATTTCCCAGGGGGGCAGGTCTTTTCTCTACTTCTACTCTTCCTTTATTTCTTCTAGAAGAGTTCGACAGGGTTTCTACGCGGGTTCCATTTTGTTTAAGAGAGCGGAGATGATTGCTACTGGACCTGATTCATAGGACAGCGCAGCTGGTCGAGACGATCGACGCGACAAGGAATCTGAAACGAGCGCGGGTGGTTTTAAAAGTTCTGGGTAGGGGCCGATTGCTGGTTGGTTTCAAGGGGGCTGGACTTCTGGTAAGGGCTTTTCTTCGCGGCCCATTGGTGCAGAACTTGGCTGACAGGCTGGGCCTCTTCACCGTCACTCGTCCGAAACCATTGCCCTACAAAGTACTACGGCGCGGTTCTTCCCTTCTGGGTGGTACGCCATCGTCAGCATTGTAGGATGTCGCTGCCAAGTGCCTTTTCCCGTGCTGTGCCATCTACAGAAACAGTAACGAAACAAACCACCAGGGAAAGCATACTTAAAGACTCGATCGAGTTGGAGGCAGTTAATACCGGCAAGGCAGACCGGGGCTCAAGAGCGAAGGGCCCAATCGAGCGTTAGTGGAGGATTCGACACGGCAACTGACAGGCTTCTTTGATCTGGCGGGCAGGAAGTGAAGAAGGATCAGACGAGCCGCGCACACCCACATCAGCTGTCGCAGAAAATTCGAAGCAGGGGATGAACGGGGTTGGGGGAGGAAACCCGAGACAAGGGGGGGAAAAAGCAAAGAAGCCTTCCTAAACACTACCCCCCTCTCTGATCCTATAGGACTGTCAGGGGTTCCTCAAGCTGAAACACACGAAGCATGCGCGTTCTTCGACGCAATTCCCCCACAAAGTAAAAGCGACGATCTAGCGTGCTTCTAGCGCATTTCTTTTTATATCTTAGCGCGAGTGCTCGCAAGGCCCCCAAGCCAGGCGCTGTCATTCGCGCGGCTAAACGAACGTCGAGTCGTTATTACGACTTTTGTCCTATAGACACACGCGCGCCCGCGCTCTCTCGCCCCCCTTCTTTCCCTTTTCTTTTTCTTCGGTGCTGTGGGAAGAAGCGGACGGCTACGCAGAGAAGGGCACAGCACCCACGTCAATACATAATAATAATAAACAGTTAGGAGATGATTAGTTAAGTCCGGGCTGCGGCGCTGTACGAATTTCCACATGCGCATACACATACACGCACACCCAATTCAGGCACACTTTTGATCACAATGCATTATTGCCTCCTTGCGGCTTTGCTGCCTACATGTGAGAATAATTGACCTCACAACACCGTTTAGAAAAGATGATGGTTCCAGCCCTCAGCGAGACCCAAGGCCAGGCTGGCCATGTGTATTTCGCGCAGGTGACACAAAACGTGGGTCGCCTCCTGTCTCGGGCTCGACCCGGCTCGACTCGACTGGCCACCGGGTTATGCACTCTCGGCCCATCCGAACGATCAGAGTAAGACCTCTCGTAATCATCGGGACAGGACTGTATATCGCAGGACTGTGAATCGCTTCCCTCCGATTTTCGCTCGTATCTCCGTCAGCCGAAGCCGACTCCGAGTTCAGTTTTTCACTTCATGGTTCAACTCAACCTTTTCGGGGTCGGTTATCGGAGGAAAGATGACGACGATTCAGTGCGTGAACCAAGTCCTGAAAAAAGAAACAACCTTCGGTGATGACATTCCCGGATCTGTCACTATCCACCGGGTGTGCGCGCCTATTGAATTAATTTTATCGGTTGTGGTTCGAGGCTTCAAAGGAACCATTATTATTGTGTCTGTAGTAGTTGTTTTTTTTTCAGCTGCAACTACTCCCCTGCTTGCATCGTCTGCCGGCATCTGGCCGGCACACTCGCCCGATTATGTGAGTGTGAGCGTGTGGTGTGTCGCGCTAGTTAACTGCAATTGTACTAGTGTTAGTCGTTCGAGCTAGCACCTACTACTCCCTTGGGGCAGCCGTTGACGGGTCTGCTCATCATTTCTAGGAAGGGGAGGATGTCTCTATAGCACACGAAGGGGGAGGGGGAACACAGTCAACCGCATGGTAAAAGGCAGACAGGACAGCCACACTTGTTTCATTGTTCATCATTATTGGTGACCGGAAGTTGCCCGCGGGTGACAGCCAGTGACCCAGAGGGCTCGTAAACTCAGCCTATGGAACGATGAGGTATCGGAGCACCACGACGCCGACAAGCCTCAAACATACGAAGTTGTCTACGAAGAGGGTACCTGAACAAGTTTGTGGTCTCGTATCCCTTCGCCTCAATCGATCTCCATGGAACCCAAGAAACGGTTGACAGATGAAGAGAGGGAACCAGCGTGAGAGTATGATGGAGAAAAGCCTAAGGCGTCGTACTACTGCTCTGCTCATCATGCGAGCCTGTCAGGAGATACGGAGCGCGATTCAGCTGGCAAGCCCATTTTGAATCCAAAAGAGATTATGGAAACAGGTTTGTTTAGACTTCCACGTACATAGTACACGCACACTTGCGGTCCTCGCGATCATTAGCCCCCCTTCCGTCTCTTTCCCCCTTGAGGGGCCTAGGCAGGCCCGCTCGGTCAGCCGTTGCGATCTCCGCAACTACTACACGCGGCGATTAGAGCTCTATGTATACTTTGAATCCCAGCAAGCATAAGCCGATTTTCCCCTCCTCCCCCCCACCGTGTTGCCGCCGGCGGCGCCGCTTGCTGCGGGAAGAAGCCTGTATGGACAGATACCTGGGAAGATGTGGAGACAACCTGCTATAGGCCTGCCTGCCTGCCTGTCTACCTGGCCTCCTCTAGAGTCTAAACCTTACCTCGTAGCTGAGCTGATAACATAGGTAGACAAGGTATGAGTAGCGGTAGACTACTTCTCACACACGAGACCCATCTTACATCCTACCTCCTACATCTCCTTTGCCTCTAGGCTCTGTCCCATGAGTCCATGACTGCCCGTTTGCTGTTGCATTGATCAATGTGTGAAATTCAGAGCAACGGGCATGTATGCATGCATATGTCTTGTGGCGCGGGAGATGTGCGTATGCGGCCGAGTCGCCGGAGCCTTCCTGCATAGAGGAAGAATCGCGACTGGCGAAGCCGCGAAGGGGGGTGGTACCGTGACAGTCAAGCAAAAAAGTCAGCTTAGGTAGTTTTCTTAGTTCAGTCCGGGGTTTTGGCTGGGTTGGACTGGCTGGGAGTGTATGTATGGATGGATCGGATCGGGGTTAGGAGAAAGAAGAGGGAGAGAGAACGAACGAACGAACGAACGCAAGGAAGAACAGAAAGAAGAGAAGAGAAGAGAAGGGGGTTCGTTCATTGCCGAAAAGGACACAAACGGAGAATAGTATAGAATAGAATTATTGTAATTGTAATTGTGATTGTGATTGATGCAAAGCGCCGCCACCGCCGCCGCCGCTCATGCCCCATATGGTCCATTGTGATCTACGTTTCGTGTGTGGTCTACTCCCGTGTTCCCCTTGCCCGCCATTTTGGTTTGCTGCGGCGTGGACGCACCGAGCAGGGGGGAAAAGCAAAAAGTAATTGAAAAGCCGTTGAGACACAGCCGAAAAGCAAGGTTATTTGACTTTTTTTTTTATTTGTTTTTGCCTTTCGTCTTTGGAGATGTTTTCGTAGACGAGTGGTGTGGTGTGGCATGTGGTCGGTGGTCACTGATGTGGTTGTATTATTACTTCTGCACTAATCCGGATTCTCACCTTACTGGTCCTGACGAAGTCCTTGTTCTTCTTCTTCTGCCAGGGTGTGGTTTCTTCAGCTACTGGCATACTGCCTCGGCCATAAGGGCCACGTACTGTGTTCCAAGTTATTCCACGTGTGTGCTTTCCCTTTTGGAAAAGGAAAACAAGGGTAAGATGGCGGAAGACGGGAAGGAAAAAAAAAACAGAAATAGACACTTTTCGAGAAATGAGAAGAAAAAGAAATTATAGACAATAACAGTAATATAACGGCATCGCCATTTGTGGCAACAGCGGAAGTTGGGTAGCTGGGGAGTTAGTGGATGGTGTTTAATTCGATCGGCGGCGGTGACTTTTGCAGCTTGAAGGTCCTTGGACTACTTACTGACTACTGACTCCTTTGCCCTGCTGCTCCTTGTCCTCATCGTCGTCGTCGTCGTCGTCGGAGGCCGATGTGGCCCGGTAACGCGGTTGGAACTAACTACTGTGTACTATTATTACGGCCGTTAAAATATTGACAGATAGCGGTACCATCAATCTTAGTACGAGCCTTGAGGCACAGAGAAGCAGAATGTCAGGAAGTAGAGTACCAGTTAATCGCAAGGAGCAGGATCAGTAGTTTGGCAGTCTTGCACATACCTGGGTAGCTAGTAGTAGTAGCTAAAACTACGGGTACAAGAAAAAAGACTCTGGGGATGGAAGGGGCCTTAGGTGGTACTCGTACGGCACATGTGGTGTTCTTTGGGGGGGTGGGGGGTGGAAGCAGCAGCCAGCAGGGGGACTGCCATGCGCTGAGTGAGGAATCGATGCCACTCATACAAGTTACGCCGCCAGGAAACCGCCTGGACGGTGAGGCGACCTGGGTGGGTGAGAGATTATTATTCAAAGACCTTTTTTTTTAACTTTGCTTGATTACTCTATTGATGGTTTTGGAGTGGTGTTATTGTGTCAACTCGAAACATTTACAATCACTTTTTCGCCTTCTCTCTTTTCTTCTCTACTAGGCATGTATTCTTTCTATCTTTAATGCAGGCCTCGAGTCTGGGCCGGCTGGCTGGCAGGCTTGAACACGGGCCCCCCATTGCCCGCCCACTGCCCCCCAATCATCAGCCAAGGCACTTTTTCGCGCCGCGGACTTGCTGCCGCCAGAAAGAAGGCTGAAGTATACAAGTGGAGACAGGTGGGTACAGGGTGGATACCCAGGAAGTGGCATAGGAACTATGTAATGATGAATCTGATGACAATAGCAGCCAAAAAATTACTAGTCCCTAGTCCCGCGACTACCTGACTCGAGTCATAGCGGACGAAGCATCTAGTAACAACAAATTAGTTTAACTAGTAGTAGTAGGTAGTTAATAATAATAATATATGATTATTTCCAATAGTAGTCACTGGCCAGTAGCAGTAGGCACTGACTTCCGGCCGATAGAAAGAGCCTATTTGTCATTTTTGATCCCTACCCGTAGAGGTAAGAAAGAGGAAAACATCGTGTGGTCTGGCGTCTTGCGCGTCCGCTCCCTCCGCGTGCTGTCCCATCATCCCGAGTAACTTTACTACGTACCTAGGACTAACTACTAGCTAGACTCTAGAGATAGGATAGTAGTGATCTGACTAGCTAGCCATCCTCTAGAGAGACCTTCAACCAGAAAAAGAAGAAGACAAAGTGACTGCGGCTGTTGATGATGGTGCTGCTGCTGCCACCAGCTGCCACCAGCTGCTACTACTACTGGAGTACGGTACCTACTGCTACCGGCCGCCGGTGCTGCGCCGACCCCCCCAGGGCCCAGGGTCTCTAATGTCCGCGGCTCTTTTCTTCATTCTCCAGCCACCGCTACCTACCTAAACGCCCTAAACTAACCCTCCTAAAACTCCTTCTACCAGCCCTCCAGCCTACCAACAACCTGCCACGCTATCTGCGACCTTACTTACCTACCTACCAACCCTTGCTTTTTTTTTTTGTTTTTTTTTGGGATGCTTCCTTCCGCTGGCTGGCTGGCTGGGACACATCCTCCTCCTGCTGCCGCGGAACTTGCCCACCGCCTCCCCCAAAAAGAAAAAAAAAAGTATACCAAAAAAGGGCTGGCTAGCTGGGCCGTAGAATCCTGGCCGGGAGCCATATGTGTAACATCATGTCGCATACTGCCGCCAGCCAGTACGCAAACGCTCGCGCGCAATCCTCGAAGGCCTTGTTTGCATGTATCGTGTTCTCAAAGAGGGAACGACAAAGCCACCTTTGGGAATGAGCCACTCCGAAAATGGTAACAACTTTTTGTGAGAGAAAAGCCACAGAAGGATGAGAATGTACGAAGTAGTATGTACCAGTAAGTTTTGTAATAGTAGTTTCATAGTTCGTGAGTTCATGGGGAACATCGAAAAAAATATATGCTCTATCTAGATTTAGCCCTCGTTGCCAGCTCCGAGGACTTTGCTCCAATAAACCCCCCAACCCGTAGACAAGAACGCCCATCCTTCCTTCCCAAAAAAAGAATGATGATTTCCCAAATGAGGAAACGAGCGCCATGCCTAAACCTATCACCGAAGACCTCCAGCCCTGTACATTACATTCCTCACACCTCCTTCCGCCCCCCCTTCGCTTCGAAGATACCATATATGTCCCATAGTTTAAGATAAACGTAGAATGTAATTCGGCCTTTGTAGCAGTCACCAGACCACCGTCATCAAGTTGTTTGTAAAACTGGCCATCCCTGTCATCGACGCTGCGCCATGTAGTAATTCTGATTCATCTGATCCATAGTCGCCCAGTTTCCCATAGTCTGCAGCTGCGCTTGCGTGGTCTGCGGGCCGACGAAGGCGTCTGCAGACGGGTAGAAAGCGTCCGATACCAGGGTATTCACGTTCGTCGTCGTTGGATCCACAAACGCGTTGGCACCCTGGTAGAAATCACCGGTCGTGGCTGGCAGAGAAGTCATAAACCCTGCTGGAGTCATGTGCTGCTGCATCGCCGCGGTAGAATTCAATGCTTCGCCGGAGGTAGAATTCGAGGAAGGGTGGTGGAAGGACTGGTCGGGATGGGGAATGAAGTTGTTGGCCGCTTGGTGGAAGTTGCTGTTGGAAGGCACAGGTGCCGAAGTCACGACGTCTGGCGGCTCCACATGTAGAGAGGGATTGTACGGTATGGCCCCGAAGACCTCGGCGACTCCTGAATCGCTCGTGCGTCGATAGGGCACACTCATCATATCTGGAGTTCCGGCGTTGCTCGCTCGTCGGAACTGCTCAGACATGAGCTCTGGAGTGCTCAGCAGGCTGCGTCGTCGGTCGTAGTCGCTGATGAACATGTCCATGGATTCGACGGGGACCGAGGAATGTCTCACCGAGTTGCGTGGGAAAGCTGCCATGATATCTGGACTCACGGAAGCGTCGGAGCGGAAGTCACTGTGGTACTGTGAAGCGGTTTCATCGTAGGATGATGGCATATCCCAGGATGCTTCGGAGTCCAACGAGGGACTCGAGACTGAAAGGTGGAGTGCAGGTGCACCGGAGTTTGAATCTTGACGAAGTGATTCAACTCGGGATTTAAAACTGGTAGATGGACTAGATCCCGTCGATATCGGCTGTCCGGCGATACGAGAAGGATCTGCTGGCGATGCCGTACGTCTCCGCCTTCTTGGCTGTATCGGCTCGTAGTGACAATCCAAGCCGCGTTCGATACATCGTTGACAGGAAGGCCGCTCTTCAGAACACTTCTTCTTTTTCTCCTTGCAATGAACACAACCTGGACAGAACATAAGCTTTTAAATATTTAACCAATGCAGCAACAACATACCAGCTCTGGAACGGCGTTTGGGTGCCTTTGGTGCAGCACGACGAGTATAGATAAGCATGGTGGGATGATCTAATAGCCAAGAGAAAGGTAAGACGTTTGAGAAGAACCTGAATAGAGAGCCTGTGTATATCGAATGCTCGAGTAGACCCTTATAGATGAACGTCTATGCGGAGGACAAGGCAACTGATCTTGATAGAAGGGGGCACGAAGGTATGTATATAAGAACATAAATAACAAGGCTTGAGATACAATGGCTGATGGCTATGGCCAGGGCTGGACACTAGCAAGGAGGGATCGTAGGCTTAGGAAAAAGCCAGTAGAAATCGAAGATCTCATTGGGGAGAACGGCCTGGTACCTTACATGGGTAAGTATAACTGCTGCTGGTGTCATGGCCCATGGGGAGCAGCCGCGTACGGGTGCCGGCCATTGCCATGAGGCGGCCACGTTAAGGGGGGGGACGCAGAAGGGTGATGCAGTATTACTCCCATGAACAAGGTCCTCACTAGGTCAGGTTAGAGCAGTTCACGAGTATTGTTTCACTTTTCGGTGGTGCGTGGCTGTGGAAAAAAACCTAAGGGGTTGTGGAAATATCCAGTGTGGATGCGCTTGTTGAGGAATCCACCACGGTAGCGTGCACGCCTCGAATTAAGAGGCCCCATAGTCCAACTACAGAAGCCCTAGTCTTGCCCCAAAAACAACACAGGGCAGTGGCCATGCGATTTCCATAATCAGATAGGGTTTTCGGAAGGAACTGTAGCGTGCGCATGTAATTAAGTTCAGCACAGTCCAGTGGGTCTGCGGATTCGGGCGTCCAGTCCATCCCACAGTTGTTGTCTATATCGAGGCCGTGGACGATTTTATGTGACTCCGTTGAGCCTCCACCACGCGCCACACGAGAATCCAGCAGATAACGACTGCGACGATAGCGGCCATGGTTCTCTCCGGATAGTTTGGAAAGGACACTGCTGCTGGAGTTTCAGTAGTGCATGCCCGCCTGTTTTCATGCCGAAGTTAGAGGTAAGGATTAGGCTAAGTTGATGGAGGTGATGTCAAAGCCTACTGTATGGACTTGGACCATGGATTGGGAAGCATTCACCAAGGATAACGAGTAGCATGCTTGTACTGGAGATTGATCAGATCGTCCTTTTTCCCAGGGTGGAGCGGGTTGTGCATCTGCGCAACATGCTGAGATGTCTTCTAGAAGGCTTTTCATGCCTTCCGTTTCACCAATAGATGCATCTTCTTCATGCTGTAAATGCTTCTATGCTCTTGCTAGCCGTGGTAGCGGCTTCAACGGCTCGTCGAATGAGCCCTGTGAGGTCACTGCTCGAGAGCTAATGCGGCTAGCAGAGTGGATGGAGGGTGTGTTTCATGTTCCATGAATATTCTTCGTGTTTTCGATATTGAGGCAGTGCACGCTTCGAGAAGCAATTGGGAGATGACCCACTGGAGAGAGTCGAAACGTGAGTGGAGGAAGTGTGCAGGAGGCAGATAATTATCACGTTCTAATGATGGCTGGTTGTCTCAGGACCTGGGGCCGGCGCCGATTGTCGTCGATGTCAATCTTGTCTTCGCCCCTTGCGGCTGCTATTTGATGTTTTAGCTACATCAGCCGAGGTTTCGACGGTTTTGCCATGGGGCGGCGGTGAGAGGCACAGAGGGTATTTCCACGCCGGGGGGGGACCGCTGATCGTTACTGTGATGTGACAACTGGGTTGGGAGTCACCACCGGCTCTTCAGTTGGGTGCGGCGACACCACGGTACTCCAACCATATTCGCCAGCCACATTGCTGTGTCCTTACCCGATACGTCTGGGTGTCTTTGTTCCCGGGAACGGCATGGAAATGAAACCGGTGACAGTGTTTGAACCTGGATCGGTGCTTGCCTACGTATTTTTTGGCCGACGATTGGCCGACATATTTGCACGCTGATAAAGCGGAATAAATGTATGAGGAAGACGCGAATGATCAGTCATTGCCAGAGACAAAAATATCCTGCGGTGCTCCTTTCGGTTCTTTGCTGACTGTGTCTACCTGAGCCTGGAGCTTATTTTGGTGTTAGCTAACGGCTTTCCCGCTGGCGTTAAGGCATTCTGATTCCTTTCGCCTGCTCTTCCCGAGTCGCCTCATCAAGCAGCTCTCTACCGCGTCAGAGTGAGGCTTAGGTAGAGTAGAGTAGTGTCACGGACGAAAAACAGATGGAGGTGGAGTGAGCGATCTAACCTGATTGCTCGTTGGTCGGAAGTCGGAAGGGTGCGCCCAGGTTGGGGCAGTAGTCTTCGCTGCTGTTCAGCTAAAGCTTGACCCCTCCAACGACGACCACAAGCGCCACCTACCGTCCTGGAGTCTTATGTGGCCTCTCTCTGCACGATCGCGAATCCAGACCTTCTCTTACTGTTCCAGAGCTGCAGTCAGTGAAGAATCCTTGTTCGGGAGAAGAGTAGAGTTTTTTCCTTCCTCGTAGAACTTGAGTCACAACAATAATAAGCCGCGTGTGAGGCGTAGGTTTATCGTGTCTGTTTTCTTTTTTCCAGCTGAGATGATGGCGCGCGGTCACAGTGGAGATCAGTCATAGTCCTTCGTCCTCGATGAGATAATGTGCTGCCGCGTGTGCACTATGCATTCGTGCTAATTAGTTACCGCTGAATTGGTTGATAAAATAATCAACGGGGGGGCAGGTAGTAAGGTGCTCGTACCTTAGGTAACCTTAGGTAAGAATCTACGGCGGTGCTTAGTTGGTAGTAGGTAGGTAGCCAGCCATCGGAGTCTCGAGTTCGCTTGCCCCGACTCATGGTTGCGGTAAGCTCTTCGCAGTGGATCCCCTATTCCCTATTCTCTCCCCCCCAAAAAAGTTCCCCAAAAGTAACGGGTCTTAGACTCTCAGCGAGTCACAGCTGAGGGACTTGTTTGCCGGAAGTAGATTCCTAAGCTGGCTGGAGTTGCTGGTAATCTGCAGGACGGCTCCACTCCCACGAGGTGGGAAGGGATCATGATAGAGAACTGAAGGGGGGCCGAGACAGATCGGCAGCGGGCGGTGAACCTGTTGCTCGTAAAGTCGGGGCTCTGTCACGACCAATATGTCCGCCGCATGAGCACTAGTTTCTACAGCTGAGAGACGAGAAACGGGTAGCGTTGCTGTAAGAGTCAGGTGTGCATACGTTCGTGCGTGTGTGTGTTTGTAAGATAGCTACCTGTTAGAAAGAGATGGAGACAGTAAGTGTAGTATGCGCGGTACTCAGTGGCAAAGTGCCGCCTATTGGAATCTAGCCCTGACTGTAGGCGTTAGTTGTATGGTGTATGTGCATGCGTCTGTGTAAGTACCTATGGCACTATCCGTCTAATCGAGAAGCGTTGCATCTTCGACGAGCCGACTATACAGATCTTCGTCAGCTATAGCCATCGTCCGCGAGCTGGCGAATTGTCATTGGGCATTGGGCTGAATCGATCCTTCAGAGAAGCAATCTACTACCTTAGCCCTCGGAACAGGCGACGAAGCTGACTGCTTTCTAATGGCGTAGCGGTCAAGCTGTTGCGCGCGCTTCTCGGCTCATTCACGGACTTTATTTCTGATATGTGTATGTGTATGTTTGTGTGGGTATATCGGTAGGTATGGGTCTGGATGTGGATATTCGGACTCAACTGACTCAACTACGCTAAACACCGATGAATGTCGGTGATACTATCTAGATACCTTGCAGGTCCTTCAGGATGTGTCCGTACCTGAATGTCACAGTACGATGACAGTCGTGACTCTAAGGACTTCGGACATTCCCAGACATTCCAACACCGTGGACCAAAAAGGGGATTTGTGTCAACGATCCTTTGATCGAAACGAGCCGTTGAACGAAGATTTCTATCCCACGCGATTTGCGATTAACTTAACTCGCTTAATGGCCACGCATCTATGTCTCGCAAATGCGGGGGGCCTTATATCCTTTGCTAGTTCTCGGCGAAGTTTGTTGCCCCGGGAAGAAGACATCATCTAATGCCGACTCTGCAGTATAATTCGCACTTCGTATCCTATTCCTCTAAAGTCTGATGCGACGACAACGACATCCGTAACCACAACATCAGGAGAACGGGGCTTCTAACTAACTCGTGAGCAAGATTCTCCCGTCTCCCGGTCATCGTCCTCCAATGGAGTGCTTCCATCTGGTGGAAACCTTGCAAACAGTAATACCACTAGCCCAAGCAGGGCCACCGCGGCATTGACTGTGAACACGAGCTCCGTCCTGCCGATATCCGCAAACGCGGCGAATATCACCCCGAAGACGAAGGTTGTTGACAGTCGTGCTATATTCTCCACGAGGCTGATGCCTGCTAGAGCATCTGCCCTCTGACTGAGGCTGGCTGAGCTTCCAATCATCTGGAGAACCGTCCCCTTTGCTGCCGATCCAGTTCCTGCACTAAAAGGGACGATGGCTGCCACGAGGAACATCTGCCAGCCTTCCTGGACAAACGAACATAGGAGAGTGAGGATTCCGTCTGCACCAATAGAGAAGCGTGTGTAAATTAGATCAAACTTGAAGGTTTCGTCTTTGCCCTTAGAGGTAGACTTGTCGGTAGCATCAATAGCAGGAGATTTTAACGCTGTAGATGTTTTTTGATTGGAAAGCAATGGCTCTCTCTCAGAGGGCTCGCGAGAATTTCCATCTTCGTAGGAGGAGATTAAGGCTTCCCGTCTTTTCATGACCTTTCTGCCGACGGAGATGAGCTTTGGGAAGATGAAGGTCAAAAACACGCCCCTGAGCATGGAATACATGAAAATCAGCCAGCCGTTCTGGGTAGTCCCGAACCCAAAGACGTCGGTCGAGAACAACTGGAACAGTGTCTGCAGATACCCTGTAGCCAGGATAGACAAAAACACACCGCAAGCCAGGAGAAGACAGCCATACTCTGTCTGTACCAGGCCATCCTTCGTAACAAACTTCTTCGGTGCAAATACAACGAGCGGCTCCACGAACCTCCTGAAAGCACTCTTCTTCTTACTCACTTTCTTCTTCCCTCCACCCCCATCACCACCTCCACCTTTTCCCTCTACAGCCCCTACCTTGGGCAAGAACACAGCAACATACGCAGTGGACGCCACAAACAGCACAAAAGCAAGCCTAAACGGAGCCTTGACCCCAAAAACATCCGACACCACCCCGCCCACCAGAAACCCCGAAGCACTCCCAAACATCATAGCCCCCGCCAGCCTCCCCAGCGCCGCAGTCCGCCCCTCATACTCCACAACCTCCGTAACAAACGTATTCAGCACAAGCAGGTACCCGCTGGGCCCGCCCAGCACGGTAATCACCTGCGAAACCTGGATGACGATCATGCCCAGGTTCCCCCAGGCCTCGACGCCGAGCGCCTGCACCAGCAGCCGCAGGGCCGGGAAGGAGATGTTGATCAGCAACGTCGATTTGACGCCTATCCGCTTGATCAGCGCCCCCGCGATGAACAGGTTCGCGATCCCGAACACCGTCGTGCTCGCGCCTAGGAGGCCTACGGCTAGCGCCGTCGACGACTCGATCGCGTGCACCGAGCAGCGGTCGCCGCTACTGCCGCCGTCGCTGAGCGCTCGGTAGGGACCCGCTGCCATCGTCGACGTTAACGGCCCCGTCTCCATCCCCGGTTGGCCCCCGAGCAACAGCCCGCTCAGAGCCCTCAGGAGCATAGACTGCAAGCCTCTTCGTCCGCCGTTCCCGCCTACTCCCCCTACCCCCGTGCCCAAACCCATCATCACATCGCCCGGCATCCCAGCTTCATCCGGGTGCTCGTCGTAGTACACGTCGCAGGTCATCAGGCGGAAGACGTACAGCAGCGGAACCTGGGTGACGCCGAAGCTGAGGCTGGTCAGGAAGGCGCACAGCATGACTAGGTAGCGCACCGAGTGCGGCCACGGCGCAGAACTTTGCTCTTCTTCGGGAGAAGCATCGGGGTTGGTGTCTGTGGGAGCTTTGATGGGTGATGGGGGAGAGGGAGGTTGTTTGGGCTTGTTGCTGTTGTTGTTGTGGTCATTGTACTCGTTGTGGTCGTCGTCTGCCGTGGCTATCTGTGGGACTGCCAGGCTGTCGGCCAGGCTTTCTGAGGGTCCGATGTCGAGGGAACGCGTGCCCGTGACGAGGAGGGATTCATCCTCTTGCTGTTGTTCGGGTTTCTTTGCTGTTGGGTTGGAATCTTTCCATCCACCGTCTTGTTTTGGTTGTTGCTGCTGCTGCTGCTGCTCCTCCTGCTGGTAATTTTGTTGGGAGTGTTCCCTCGCGATCGAGGCCTCCCGAGCATCGGAGCTGCGGGAGTTATTGCTGCCCATATTGTGTTGTGTTGCGGCGATGGCGGGGGACACCGCAAAAAATTAAAAAAGACCCTGAGACGTCACGCGAGCCGGAGTTCGGGAGTCAACCGGGAGAAATTCCCCTTCTACTTGTCCACGGGTATTCTGTGCTCCTCCTCTTAGAAACTCATCGATGGATGATGAGTTCCTCGACCGACCGAACAAAAAAAACGCACCGAACGAACAAACGAAACGAATAAGTATAGGAAAGGAAAAGGGAAAGAGAAGAGAGAGAAGTCGAAGAACCCGAAGCACATCATTCTCCCTCCTCCCCCCCCGCTACCTATCGGCTTACGGCCCATAGTGCATGTCAGTCGGCGCTGCAAATGGAAGTTGGTTACTGTGGGCTGTGGCCCTGTGGGGGTTGGCGTTTAGATCAACGGCGATCTCTTCGACGCCTCTGACCTAGACTACCTCTTTGCTTGTAGTGCTGGACCCGCGCACATCCGACGCCATGCATCTCGAAGTTCAACGACACGAACAAGCCCCAGTCGCTCCGACAGTTCTCGTTACATGCTACAATGGAGCCTTGCGATTTACAGTGTGCATGTGTAACTTCGAAATTCGTCTGGTAGAGTCACCAACGTGATTTCGACTATACTAAGTAGAGTGGACTGGTTCTATCTACTGGCCTTCTACCCCTTCAAGCAAACGCTGTCGCTTGAACTGAAGTTGTTCAACTATCGCTCAAAGGTGTGACGTGACGGATG
>JANIPN010171960.1:8220-45421 GCA_027478595.1 Erythroxylum anguifugum
AATGGAGTTTTTGAGTGTAAGTTGCTGGAGATTTGTGGTTGTCATCTCCTCGAAAGGCGAGGATTCTCCCCAGAATCGATCTGCCGACCTGTAAGTGTACGAACCATAACTTGGAATGGCTCTTTCCTACGCTCGATCATGACCACGGCGCCACCAACGGCCTGAGCATAGGCACCGGTGATGGTTTGATTTGTGAGGTACCCCGTATAAGGAGCTGCCGCACTCTCTCCCGGGTTGAATAGCACGATCTATACATGGGTTCAGCAAAGAGTGGGGTTTTTGAGGAGAAGCCGATAGGAAGTCGAACTCACCGGTGACCCAGGACCTTTATAGAACTGAGTGTTCCACCAAATCTTCTGCTTGAAGGTACCGAGCTCCGGATGCTCGTGATCCAAATACTGATCGAAGAAGAAAGTACCATTGTTTGTCAGTTCGGCGCCAGCTCTGAGCTCTGGGGGTTTGAGTATGTTGATATGGACGGGGACATCGGCGGCTACAACGCCGAGGAATGCAAGAGCAGCAGCTAAGCGCTTCATGGCTGCAAAGTCTAAAAGAAACGTCCGATGAAAGAGGGTACGGACGACGAAAGGGAAGATTAAAGAGAAAAATAGGGAGGTAAAGGAGCAACGAGAGAGAAGGTGAGTGAGGGAGGGGGCCTGCAAGCAATATCTATCTTTACTTTCCAGCTTTGGAGGTTAGAGGACCTACCTCGACACACACACACACACACCTTCTCTCACTTATCACTACCGAGCTTTACCTTGGGCGGAGGGAAGCACGAAGACGTTGATGAGCTGGTGATCGTCGCTTCCCTCCCCGTGCCAGGTACTGGTGGGATAGCACGGCAGCTGGACGAGTGAGTGCTAAGCAAAGCACATGGAAGCAGCACCTGCCACATTCTGGATAGCAGCAAAACAGAGCTTAACGTTCTATTCCGCACACTCCCCGAATTTCCACTCCTGCACACTGGGAAGGATCAATTCCAAGAGTTGCTTAGCAGCGGGACTGGCTGGCGGGCGATCAATTAGCAGCTGGGCGATAGGCATTTGGTCCATAGAACAAGCCCGGTTCGGTTCGGGGGAGAAAAGGCATGCAGGGCGGGCGTGTGCGATAGGCTGTTAGCCTGTCACGCCAGTGCATAGAAGGAGAGGCCGAATAAAGTCGCATCAAGCGTTTTGAGATCGACGGCGCCATCTCTGAGAAAGGAAGCCCTCTTGAATTATCGGCGAAGCAGAGAAACGAGAAGGAACGAGAAGGGAACAGGAAGCGGAGCAAAAAGGGTCCACAGCTTCTGGCGCCTGTAACGTCGGCTCGCACAGCAGAGAAAGCTTGCGCGCGCCGCCAGTGAGGCCCCCAGTGGCCCCACCACCCAATTGGCAATTGGCAGTAAATTGCCCGCCGGGTGGCTCAGGTGGCAGCGCCAGCAGATCCAACACCAAGCTACAAGGGTGAGCTTAACGCGCCCACCTGCCACCGCCACACCGTGACCTTTCTCTCCTCCCAGCCCATGCGACTCTTTCAAGGGTCTAGGTGAAGGAACTTAAAACCCAAAAGGAAGAAAAGATGAATCGAAGAACGAATGCAACAAGGGGACTGGATATGAAGGAGGGATCATTCGCAAAATCATCGAGAACTTGTGTTCCAGAGAAACCAAGGGGACCCATCACAGCGGGGTCTGATGCAGTGTTTATGGCCACATAGCGCTTTGCCTTTGGGTTCTGGGTAAAGATCGTCACTTTTCTTGACCTTCCTGACTATCAACTTGTCTGTAGCCGTATATATCGGCTCGGTGCACGCTTCCTCTTTGGGACTCGGAAAAAGCGGCAGTAGTGAAGACTGTTAAGCGTCTTCTGTCGTTTCCGTCTTGAGAGTGCGCGGTTGTCCACGACGCTTGGCATTCCCACAAGAGAGCGTATATTCCATTGGAAAATGAAGCTATCGCAGGCCTACATGAGTCACTGGCGACACTTGCATGAGGCGGTCTAGAGGTTATTTCTGTAGCCTTTTTGTACCCCGCTGGTCACTACGAAACCGACGTCGGCGAATGCAAACGCCGACGAACAAATTGGAAACGCAGTCACTTGGCTGGCGAATTAAAGGGGAAAACCCCAATCCTTCGCCTAGTGCCCCAGATAGCCAAATGCCATGTTATCCGAAAACCCACGATTCCGTGACTCATAGATTCAGTGACTCATAGATTCATTGAAGACGTCTTCTGAAGAGACTACAAATAGAGCTAAATATCCTGTTCAGAATATCCTCCAAAGCGGCTTTCTGCTCAGTTCTCTGCTTCTTGTTCCGCTGCTGCATGGAAACCATCAGAATCTCCGTCCTTGAATGCGATCCTCTGACTCCTTCGATATGCCTTAAATACGGTAGCTATGGAGGCGTCATCGAGAGCTTCCTCGAGAGAGGAGCAAAGCGGCTCGGTTGGCCCTCCGATAGATTGGTCGTCTCGTACCTTAACGTGCAGAGGGAACCACCTCTAGTATATCCTAACCTTGACGAGGTCGACTGCATTATTATCACAGGCTCGCGTAAGGGTGTTTTTTTTCAGTTCCTTCCATTATCCAGCAGTGGTTCCAGGACCGACAGCCCTTGGAGACGTACACACAACGTCAGCATTTCTGGAAATACTGACGTCAGATCTAGGAATCAGCGCCTACGATAATTTCCCATGGATCACTTCGCTCATAGAATTCACCAAAAAAGCCTATGACCGTGACGGAATCAGGCTTATTGGGTTGTGCTTTGGCCACCAGATCATTGGGCGCGCAGTGGGGCAGGGTGGAACTCAAGGGGATGAGGTATCGGAATTGAGTATCTGCAAAATGGATTTGACTGAGGTGGGAGTCGAAGTTTTCGGGAAAAAGGAGCTAGTAAGTCATAATATTTAGCTCCATGAGGCATCAATGGAGTATAAATCCTGTTTGCGGTTGCTGTATATCTGCTGCGATGCTAAGAGAAATGGCGATCTTAGGCAATTTCACAGTTTCACCACGACATGGTCGACTCGGTGCCGAAAGGAGCCTTGGCACTGGGCTCTTCTCCCGCTTGCAATGTCCAGGCTATGATGATGAGGAAGAAATTTTTCGGCATGCAAGGCCATCCAGAGTTCGACGGCTGGATCATGTCCGAGTTGCTCAAGTCTGGCGACGAGTTGCACGTGGAAGACAAGGCCCTTCTCGAAGATGGAGTTCGTCGTTCCCAGGACCCGCAGGATGGCGACCTGGTAGCATCTACGTTTCTTCGATTCCTTGTCAGAGAATTTGATGATTAGCGGAGCACACTCTTCCGCCGGTCATAACGAACGAAACCGTCCAGAGTTTGGGCCATTGAAAATGTCCGATACACAATAAACCATTCATTCATTTATTCACTTTATTAATTATTGTACCACGCTTGTGATTGCCGGATACTGACGTTCAGTATATCTATGCTCCGATGCCACATTGCTGTCCGTTCGTCATCGTGATACCACTATACTCCAAATGATCTGCATTAATGAATCCATTAGCTACGCCCCTATTGCAATCTGGAGCCTCTTGCCCAAAGCATCGGAATGTTGTTTCCGCAACCTGGGTGCCGGCGGCGTTATCGAGCTGGAAAAATTCGGTTCGAGAATGGCGATATTCCACTGATTCTGAGGGCAGATTCGGTACGCCGTCGGTATTATGCGTTACCCTGTAGAGAGTTCCAATACTAGAGTCTGTGGTTTCTGATACTCGATCCGTAAAGTCTGCGAATGCTGCATTACCAACCCTTGGCGAACCGTAGGTGTATGCCGCTTTAATTGGCAATTTTGTAGACGACTTCAGACTAGGATAAGAGATAGCCGCGAGAGCTCCACCCAGACTATGCCCAGTTATAACAACACTATATCCAGGGTACTTATTCGTTAGATCAGTGAGTGTAGACACGATCTTATCGGACACGGAAAGAAAGGAACCGTAAAACCCGATATGAACGGAACAACCAGGACATTGTATATTAGAATAATTATATTGAACAGGTATGAACGAAAAGTCGGTGATAAAATCCTGGATCGACGATGAGCCCACAAATGACAGAACGAATTCCCTGGCATTATCGTCCCGGAACACAGCAGCTTGGGTGTCAGTGACTATGTTCTCGATTAGAGCAACGAGTGGGGCTCCACTTTGGAAAGAGTCAGCTGGACTAGTTCTCGAATAGTAGAAACAAGCCTTAATGAAGCAGAATTAAATCCATATCTAAGAGAGATTACGATAAGAAAATGTATCGTCATACTAAGGCGGGTTAGGGCACTTTCGAAAACCAAATATAAACGTGGCTAGAGAAGCAACACTGAAGCGTGCATAGCGTTGAAGAGTTGGGAAAAGAGCTGGGTCGACTGCAAGTTATTCAATGTTAGTATTAGGAAACCTAGATATGCTATATTTGCACGAGAAACATACTAAGGACTCGCGGCTGATCCTGTCTAGTAGACAACGGGGCTGCGAATGCCGTCAGGGATGACAGCAGGACGCAGAGTCCAGCGGTAGATATCCACTTCATCGTTACAGTGGTTCTTTGGAGATTTTGGCGAAAGTATCATGCACGAAAAAGTTTAAAAGGGCAGGACTAGATCTAGGTCTTATATTGGACAGGCTTTTTCTCGGTTGTGAATTAGAGGAGGCCTCGCTTCGATGCCAGGACACTAGCATCGGGCGATGCATTGTGCGAAGGCTAAAATACATGTCAACCAAATTTTAAGATGTGACGGACAGGACTAATTGTGATCAGAGTAACGTGTGATTGGGCAGAGGCAAGTTGTATCTCGAAGAGTCACGAAGCCGTTGCGGCAAATGGACGTTGTGGCTAGAAGAAGCGTAAAGCCCCCTTGTCTATTGAAATCGGCACTTGCAGGACTGAGGACATGCCGCCTAACTTAAACTCCCGAAAGGGTGTAAATCGTGGGGAAATCCCCAGCTGCCAATCTCGTACTCGCGATCGTACGCTTCGTTATCCGGTTGGTCGTGGTTCGAGTCTTTAGCCGAGGCTTATATGAACAGCCATTGGTTGGTAGATCTTTGCATCTGGTTGTTCGACTATCACGTCCTTCTCAATTATGGGTTCCAGGAAATGACTGATTCTAAGCGACGTAGCCATGTCCGAGACATAAACTAGGCGACTGTATATTTATGTAGCCAAGCACGCCGACGATGTCATATAAGGTGGTCGATCTTCCTATTAACTTTTTATCGTAGAGGTCAAAACGCCAATGAGCTCATATGCTTGTGTTGCCAGCCTAAATATGGGCTAAGTTCAAAGGGGAACCTCTGCCCACTTTAGTGTTAGATATTCTGGTCCGCTGCGCTTGCTGTGGTTTTGTTTACTGGGGCATCTCAAAATTGGGAACCTTTAAAAAAGCCACTGAGTTCACTGAATCGGCCTGAGCCTCGGCAGTTGAGATGTGGGTCGAACTATCGCCGCCAAAGTCCGCGCGGTCCTCTATGGGGAAAACACTTTGAGCCTCAATGTTTCCCATCCCGCCAACTACCACCCTCAGTGCCAATTGGTCTACTCTAGTACCTATTAGTTCTCCAGCTGGACTGCAGGTCAATCATCCTGGCCCAGATGTTTTCGCGGGGCGTGCGTCGCTTTGCGACGACGGCCTATCGAGCGGCCGAGACTGCGGCCCAGATGGAATCGTCCAATGCGTACGGTATCAAGGTCTCTAAAGCACAAGGGCATGTTAATGGCCTCGTGGGAGGTTCGGAGCTTCACCATGATACTTGACTTAGTCCCTAGCTGACACTATTTTCAAGCTATCGGTAACACACCCCTCATCCGCCTTAATCACCTGTCCTCCGAGACCGGATGTGAAGTTCTAGGGAAAGCCGAGTTTCAGAACCCGGGGGGGAGCGTGAAGGACCGTGCAGCTCTGTACGTCGTTAAGGATGCAGAAGAGAAAGGCCTTCTGCGACCAGGAGGTACGGTGGTTGAAGGAACAGCAGGAAACACTGGCATAGGCCTAGCCCATGTCTGCCGGAGCAAAGGTTACAAGCTGGTCATATATATGCCGAATACGCAGTCACAGGGTAAAATAGACCTCCTGCGGTTGCTTGGCGCTGAGGTCTTCCCTGTGCCGGCCGTTGCCTTTGATAACCCAGAGAACTATAACCATCAGGCGAAGCGACATGCTGAGAAGTTGGAGAACGCTGTGTGGACGAATCAGTTCGACAATACTGCTAATAGAAGGGCACATATCGAGACCACAGGACCCGAAATTTGGGCTCAGACTGGTGGTAACGTGGATGCTTTCACTTGTGCTACTGGTACTGCGGGGACACTGGCTGGTGTAACGAGATATTTGAAGACCGTTTCTGATGGCCGAGTCAAAAGCTTTCTGGCAGATCCTCCCGGCAGCGTGCTCCATGCCTACGTCACGAGCGGTGGCAAGCTCATGGAGCGAACTGGATCTAGCATCACTGAGGGAATCGGACAAGGTCGGGTCACAGATAATTTGGCGCCCGACCTCGAGCTTGTCGACGGAGCACTTCATATTAGTGACGAGAAGAGCATTGAGATGGTGTATCGATGTTTGGATGAAGAAGGTCTCTATCTAGGTGCAAGTTCTGCCCTAAACGTTGTGGCGGCAAAAGAAGTTGCTGAGAAGCTGGGACCTGGTAACACAGTTGTGACAATGCTATGTGATGGAGCATATCGCTACGCTGACAGGCTCTTCAGTCGCAAGTGGCTAGGAGAGAAAAAGCTCATTGGTGCAATACCAGAGCACTTGGAGAAGTATATAGTGCTCCCATAGATACCGTGAGTCGAGAAAATATAGAAGAAATCAAAATAAGTGCCACAAGTATCAGTATCAGTATCGCTCAGGCGTGTCGACTCGACAATCTTCAATTGAAAAATCATTATGTATCTTGGAGGGCTGAAACATATCAAGGTTTGACATCGAGGGTTGCAAAGTTCTAGGTCTAAGTGAATTAAGTTCTCGAGAAAAGTTTAAATTAGGTACCTGGATACGTTCGCAAAATGGGTATCTCTTGAACTCCATAAACTAATCCCAAACGCGAACAAATACCTAGGAAACGTCGAGAAACACGACCGAAACAGCTGCACCAGGCGGCTCCGAAACTCCTCTTGCATCTACCTAATGCGGTACCATAGGAAATAATAAAAAAGGAAACCAAGATGTTGCGAGCGAATGTAATAGGCGCGTCCATTAGTATGACCTGTCAGTATCAAATCGAAAAGCTCTGACCACGTTCGCGGCTACCAACGGTGATTTAGAGTCAGAAGTAGCCCATATCGCTCATGACGTCGTAAAATTCGTCTGAGCTAACACCCCCATAATCCCCATCGTCTTCGTCGTCGTTGTAGTGGAATGCATTATCCTCAGTAGATGCCAGTGCTTTCTCTCTGAGTTTTTGTACCATCTTCCCATCAGGTCGGAAGATATCATGAATGGACTTAATCACCATTCTCATTCCGCCTTTATCTGGGACCAAATTAAACAGTAAATTGGTTTTCATCACTTTGATCTCACACAACTCTTTCCCACAAGCCGACCACACAAAATTTCCATACTTGTGAAATCTTGTGAAGAGCGCGCTGGCCTTCAATAAATCCCAAGGCATTGTAGTGACGAATGTTGAGTTCCACCTCAGACCGGCCTCTCCTTCAATTGCTAAGGGCTTTATCTCGAGAAAGCGTGAGCGCAATTCCTCAATCCGCATCCGGTAAACCAAAGAGCTGTCATTGACAGTAGAACCAGTGGATTCGCGATAGAACGAATGTAGGGAATCTAGCTGTTCTTTCAAGTTTTTTAGTAAGTTAAGCAGGCCCGGGTTACTTTTATAGCTCTCATTCGCGAGCTTCTCTTCTTCGCCCCAAATAAAACTCAAGTCTGGATCCCAGGGAGTGCGTTTATCTTTATATGTGTCCATGAAACCTTTAAGCTCTTCTCGGATGACCTTCTTAGTCACTTCGAATGCAAGGTAATCCACTACATGATTGAGGTTGGGCTCGGCCGATGAGCTATGCTTCATGAACGCAGGGCGTTTTAGCTGAGCTGGAAGTCCGTTGGATTTTTGGTATTGTTTCCATTGTTCATAGCCGAATATGAATCCTCCTTTAGCTGCGTCAACTAAGTAACCAAGAAGTTGACCAATTTTGATCGCGGATGGATCATTAACACACTCCGGTCGCCTCTTCTTGTAAAGATCATATACAAAGGACTCGTGGTAGTTGGTAACAATACCGAGGAGCGACGGACGAAGTGCGAACTCAAACCCAAACTTCAAAAACTGCGCGACCTCGAGTTCGCTCCCGCTTCCTGGAATTAGTTCCGCTACTTTGGTCTGATCTTTGGAAATATTATAAATTTGGAAAGGAGGTTTCTCTGGAGGTTCACTATTTCGAAAATTTTCTACGATGCTGGGCTCCCAGCAAACCCAAGCTCTATCGCCGTCATAGTCTCCACTAAAGCATGTTAGAATTACTAAAATAAGACCCACAAAAAAAAGACTCACCCCGATAACTTAGTGGCAAGGGACATATTACCCCTAGTCGGGAACATAATGACATCTTTATACCTAGAAAGCTCGGGCTTGAAAGTGGCACGTACCTGTTGAGATGTTAAATAATGCTGTAATTAACAGCCAAGGTAGAATTTATAACCAAACCTTTTGTACATCCGAACTCAGTGATGCTGGGAGACGAGCAACAAGGACATCCATCCCATCGAGCATTGTATCGTAGAAGTCTGATTTGACGTCTTTGAACCCAGTTGAAAATCCAAAATGAATCTCATTTTCATTAAGAACACCCAATGGGTCCGCTAACATGAAAGCATAAGTGGACCGGCCAAGCCCTATGTGCATCCTGTCGGAAAGACGTTCACTGTACTTTTTGATCTCTTCAAAACACAGTCGATTTAACCGTTCGCATTCCTTCGGAGAGAATCCATGCTTACGAGATATCTTAGCTAAGATTACAGAATGAAACTAGTTGCTTACCTCAATGAGACAATTTATCTGCTCACACGAATCATCCGGAAACCCGCCCAGCCATGCAATACCGTTGGATTGTACACGGCGGCCAGATACAGGTGAGTTCTCTTGGTTCCATACTCGCAAAGCAACGGGATCTTCCATTGCCACTTTCAGAAGAGACGTTTTTGTGGTCAAATCCTCGCGCAGGAGCTTCTCAAATACCCCACGAGGGACACCTTGCTCCGTCAGAATGGCCATCAGTTGGAAGTTGAGTGATGCAGACATCAAAGGCTTCGAATAGGCATTGACTTCGAAGGTCTTTCTAAGAGGATCCGACCACATGACTTTTGCCGTTTCCGGGCTATTGAATTTAAGTTGGGAGTCCGTTATCTCAATCCATACACTCGGATCATCCTTAGAATTTGGTAAATCAATAGCCGGCCGATCTTTGGTAGGATGGACTTCGTTTGTGTAGTCAACCATCCACATCCCCTTGGCTCCCGCGATCCGGCCCTGAAAAGCTGATGGAATATAGTCCAAACCAAGTTTTTGCGCAACGTACTGGGCGGCTTGATACGATATTCTCGCACACCCATCAGTCATAACCTCAGCATTGTGGGATCTATGCGGCTGTGGCTCTCCTATCTTCTTTGAGTTTGATTTTACAACATTCAAGCGTTTTGGGCCATGATTAGAATCTGAATAAATATCATCGCACCTGAGAATTTGCCATTTTTCAAACTCTATTGTGCTAGCTGTACTGCTTACAGCCAGCTGAAGCCTGGCGAAAAGCTTTAGAAGCGGCTGTTCTTTGTTTCCCTTGAATGGCATGAACCATTTAAGTAGATCGGAGATAGGTGTGGTGACTGGTAATCCTTTTCCGAGAGCACCGAAGGACACGAACCCTGGGCCATCTGTAGCGAAGAAGTATACTTGATGAGCGATCGAGTTCAAGGATCCTCGTTTCTCTCTCTTAGTTTTTGTCGTAGCTTCTTGCTTCTTTATATAGAATGCTTTCCACGTCCTTCCAAGAAACTTGTGTGTACCATCGATAAGCCAGTCCACAATTGCACTCTTGACTTGCTCCGAGAACCCCTTCAAATAATCAGGAAGAGCTTTGGGTTCAAGACCTGGAAGTCCAATAGTCATGAATCTCTCTGCTCCATATTTCCGTACGAGCCTGTGAGATTTGTCTATCTTTAGCGGCTTTGGCTGAAGCTCAAACATAGGCTTCGAACTGCTGTCAGAGAACAACAGATCTCCAGTAAAAGAAGCTCTATCAAACGACTCAGAAGCGAGCTTCCAGGCATCTTTAGAACATCTGGCTGGTAGACGCTGCGACTGACGCTGAAGGTAGTTACTAAGCACTGCGTAAAGGCCGCCTAGATCATCCCAACTGCGCCAAGAAACTTCCTTAAAAAGGTCATTTGCTGGACATCTAGCATGAAGTGCCACACGAGTGACTTCGTACAGGACCTGGAACGAGAATTTCCCATGGAAATGGTTCGGAGGATCGGCTTTTGGCGTTAGACAATAAACTTTCAACTCTCAAAGAACTCACAAAAAGGGCCAATCTGACCGCGCAGGTTTCTATTGAAATACTCCTCCAAATCACTTTCTTGACTCAATTGGGCATCTGGAACCAAGCGAGAAACTGAACGCATGACCACATCGGGTATTTTCCCAACCTGCTCAAAATCTTTATTCACTGCAGCTTTCCCCCCTTCAAGGCTGATATCAGACAACGCCCTTCGTACCTTTTCGTTTGACGCAGGTGTTCGAATGGCTTCAGGACCTTTGCGTACAACTTGAATCGATGAATCGAATGATGTCTGGGCCGTATCGGGTTGATTGGAACGATAGGAGGAAGCCGAAGTAGTCACTGAAGTAAATGAGGTCGAGGCCGATGTCGTACGAGAGGGAGTTTTAAGAGGTGTATCATTATTCACCACAGGGTGGTGATGAGTGACGGGGTATGACAGCGCAGAAGCAATTGAATCTCCACGTAGAGCTTTCTTCGAAACGGTTTCTATACCTTCGTTTCCTGCAGAGGGCCGTTTCTTGTTGGCTGAGGTTGGAGAGCCCATAGGTACTTGCTCAGTTTGTGAACGAAACAAGGAATTACCTTTCGAAGTCCTATCATCGATCAACTGACAAGGCTCTTCCGGTGGAGTACCAAATTCCTCATCCTCTGTATCTTCATTAGGAGTGCCACTATTTGAATCTACAAGCTCCATCATCAATTGATCGTGTGTGTCGTTCCATGAACCAAAATTTTCAGACGATTCAGGAGGTTCGGGCTTGGGTACTAATCTCATAGGTGACGCATCTCTTTCGAAAGGTCGAGGAGCCTTTCCTGGACGACTTGAATGATTGGTAGAAGACATTTCACTCCCAGCGTCATAAGATAAATTAGTGCTATCTGCCTCAGAGAGACCGGTTTTTTGAGGCTGTAAAGGTCGCAACGCGTCTAGAAACCCTAGTTAGCAGAGTCTAAAAGCGTGAAGTAGAAAAACATAATCAAATTGCCTAGGACAAGCTTCGTTTGTTTGTATTAGCAGGTCGACACTTACCCTGGTCCCTTGTCTCACGTGTCGACTCAGCCTCTAGAAAGCGCAAAAGAGTTTCAAGCATCAGAGCTATTTCTTCAGCAGTCAACTCACGTTCCAAAGGAAAGACGGGAGCCTTGCGGATCCCTGATAAGGGGAGAGTATCCAAATCGGCATGAGGTTTAAATACCCACTTCGAGAATACCGATAAGGCATACTTGTTGAAATTATCTAGCGCCTGAATCAAGGCTAGCCTATTTCTATAGTGAAGGTAAGTAATTTTTGTGACTATCTTCGACTCTAAAGACCGCGATTTCTTGGACGGACTCGTAGGTGCGTTTCGCACCGGTAGCTCGAAACCCCATTGAATATTTAGACCGATTATTGTGCTATTTGGATTGTCCCGCTTCTTTGAAGGTGTGGATGGACTGAAAGACATAGTAAGGCTGAGGTTGAAGCTAACGAAGACGCTGGTATATCCGAGTATCAATCAATCTATGGATCTCAACTCGACAGAAGAAAAGAAACATGAACACCAAAAGACGTAGAAATGATAGTTTGGTCGAGTCTATTTCGAGACTCCAAGTTGACGCCCGACTAAGCTGTAAAGTTATGCTTATGCCGGTGTCATACCTAGTTAGTGTAACCACACTGTTACAATCGGGGAGATAGCAAAAAATGGCACCCCTTGATCACCCCCTGCGATCATCGGGCGAGTGGAATGAGAGCGATCTTCAAGATTATAGGCCTCAATGGTTACATTGAGGTCAATGGCGACTCTCCGACATATCCCTATCAAGGATTGACCCCTAGCCGAAAGCAAACAACGGTCGGAGATAAGATTCTATTTCCCGACCAACCTCATTGGGCTTTAGAAGCCAAGTACTAGCGTTCCAATTTTCTATGATCAATCTGCGTGCAATGATCGTGTAGTTAACTGTTTCTATATTTGTAAGGGCGAATATTATGCGCATGTAGCTACTAGTCTTTGATTCGTACCGTGGCCAAGGTGAACGTTTGGTGCTGCGAATTGTGTATCCAACACGGCCCCCTTATAAGCTTGAGAGAGCTTTAATTGCGTCGATTGCCCGTACATCCGTTGCTACACCTAATACGGACCTGAATTTGTTGACGAAGGAGATAGTTTCATGCGTTGTAATATTGAGCCTTGCGGTAGACATTGGGTCATCACCAAAGCCGAATTAAGTGTGGCTATGAGAGTAATCTTATAGAAACTGGTATATCCTGTTTCATCTTGTACTATCAACCTGCTTACTGACTATAAGATTGATGGGTATTATTCGTGACCTAGACCTGAATATTGCCATCACTATAGGCCAGCGAGGAGACTCATAATGCTTTCTCTTGTATTTTGTGCATGTTGGCGCATTTAATTCTATATTGCATGGCCTTCATGAATTTCTCAGTAGTGGAGCACGTTCTCCATTTTCATCTTCCTTGTTGGGACTTGGTAAATACTTGAACTGGCCGTTATTGACTTTGTGTACCAGCCAGGTATTTTGTTCTTTGGCATCATGGAAGAATTGCGCATTTTCTTCGAAACTTCGACCTCCAGTTTCCGGAGAGTAAGCCTTTGAGTGGTTAGCTATGGTAATATATGAAGAATAGAATTCTGTGTACCCATGTCCAGACTCCAGCTATGCTGTTAGTTACGGCAAAAATCAAAAATATCCAGTATGAAAGATTATTAAACAGAACAGGTGTCAAGAATGTTATCGCAAAATTTGCAAAACCCCATACGACAACGCTTATTGCTGCACCCTTTGCTCTGGCTGGACTTGGGTATATTTCTGTAGGAATGAGCCACGGTTCTGCTAACCAGCCGATCCCGAACGCAGAAGTGTAAATGTATAAAACAATTACCCCTAGAACAGCTGGGGGAGTTTTAGGAACATTAATATGAGAGTCCATAGTCAAGGCTCCAAAAATAGTCAGTAAAATGAAACATCCAGTCATTATTGCGCTTGTCCACACCATCAATTTCCGCCGCCCAAGCTTGTCGACTAGAAGCCAAGCAAAAGTCATCATGAAGAAATAAAGAACGTAATTGCCAATAGTGATATGCTCTGCTTCTTCCACACCGAATCCAAGAAGCTCGAAGAGTTGAGGTCCATAAACGCTAATGGCCCCAATACCGGTCAGCGCTTGATTGACTTGGCCACAAACAGTCACCACGGTTGGATGAAACTGGCTTCCCCACGTGAATAGGAGGTCCATATAAGCAACCGGATCTGACTCTTCTTCTTTCCTAGCAGTTTCAAGCTTTTCGAACGCCTGTTTCGCATCGTCGTCATTGTAAATGTCTCCCAAAGCCTGCTTTGCTTTTTCGTCTTGCTCCTTTGCCATGTGCCAGCGTGGAGATTCAGGCAATCTGTATATGTACGAGAGCAAGAGCACTGGGTAAACCTGCATAACAATTATAGGTATTCGCCATGACCACTGACTCGACTTGCCAAGTACTCTGGTAGCGAGAACGTTGATTATGAAAGCCATGTTAAGACCAAAGATGTTTGCTTGAAACTCCTGTGCTAAAGCCCGGCCTCGGCTGTCATCGTCGTTCAACTCCGACGAGTATACGGGAATCACCGCGTCAATGCCACCGACTCCCAGTCCTAATACAGTTCGGCCGATGAGCATAGTTGCAATCGCGGGAGCACCGCCCCAATTGCCCAACCCAGATATGAACATAATTAAATTCCCCAACACAGTGGTAGCAAGACATATGAAAATGCTCGGCTTTCTTCCTTCTTTGTCGGAGAAAACTGAAGCAAGAACAGAGCCAGCAGCACAACCCAAGTAATAAACAGCAACTATGACGGCTACTAAGGGATCTGTGGAGTCGATCTGAAGCGTTGCGAGATAGTCGTAATTGGTATTGATCAGACTCATCATTCCCTGGTCATAACCCTACACTATGTTAATGCGAGATTCCCCCAAAGCTGAACATAATTGGATTCAGTTAACAAGACAGATCACGACGTCTAGATCAATAGCTAGACAATCCTAGTCTACAGTATTCATCTTCGTTACAGCGGACCTACGCTTGATGCAAAATTGCTAGTGGTAAGCACAAAAGATGCTGTGATCTTACATATAAAGCTATTGCCGTAGACGAAAACAGAACAACCTCAGACTTTTTGTTCATAACCAGCTTTTTAGCAACGTTAGTCGCCTCTATCACCTTCCTTAGCACCGGTTTGCCTGGGCTGTCACCCCCATTGTCGCGACTGCTTTCCGCCATAGCCTTAAATTGACCTGAGCAGTATGAAGAAGAAGCTTTTGAACTTGCTGGTAGACACGCTTGGATCAACACATGGCAAAGGCAGCTTGATGAATGATGAATTGGAATGGATCGAACTTAGGAGAAATACTTGGCTGTTAACCAATCGATATAAAGAAACTAGATGAAGACAACAAGTTATGAAAAGTAAAATGGATGAGAAAATAATGAGAAGGGCCCTGCTGTTCGCTCTATGACAGGAATTTCATTGTGGAGCGGGGCGAGGGGCAGGTTCACTCGTGCAACTGGCGGAACGTAGGAACAGTCGATATTCAATAGCTCGCACCTAAAGCAAGGATCGGTACCGGGTTTGGTTGCAAATGGTGGTGCAAGGCTTGTATGCATCAAGGCAGGACACAACGTCACCACATTGGCACATAAGTAGCCATCACGAGGTACATGAGGCAGAGTACCTACATCAAGTTTCGCTCGGTGGGTGTTATTCAAACATACGTGTCTATCTAACGTGGGCCGATGTCTGACGCTACCAAAAATGGCAGATTTCAGTATCTAAACGCAAATTCTAGTAATAAAACACGCCAAGACTCATCGCTCTCAGTCCACCTCACAATCTGATTTTCGCACGTTAGACTCGGGCCAACTGTGCGTTATTGATGAAGAACAAGCTCTAACAGGTTCCTCACGCCTAAGATGGCGTCCGAGAAGACGAGCGAAACAAACGGAAAGGCAGGAGATGTAGCTGCAGAGGCTGCGCTTACAGAGAAGCGTAGTCCTGGTGAGATGGCTGTTACTTGACAACGGCGCCGGTTCATGCTAACAATCGCCAAAGACCACAAGGACCTGGAAGACTCGGACTCAGAATATGAAGAAGGCCAGGCATCAGAACCTGAGCCGACAGACCAGTCTGATGGCAAGTCGCCGGCAAACCCACCGCTGCCGCAAGAGGATGTACCGCCTCCCTTACCAAACGAAGCGCCGCCCTTACCCAACGAACCGCTTCCGCGACCTGCGCCGGGAGCGCCAGAGGACGACGGATGGGAACCGCTGTGGGATGCAAACGCGCAAGCATATTACTTCCACAATCGTTTCACAGGTTTAGTACAATGGGATAATCCTCGCGTACCTGATGCCGCTGCTCAACCGGCGCCTCCCGGCGTAGATCAAGCGGAGGCGAGCAATGCGAATACGAACGCGAACGCGAACGCGAACGAAGGCCCCGCTCCGCGCGTACACGGCGGTTACAATCCCGCCATTCATGGTGACTATGACCCTACTGCTCCGTATGCGTTAGAAGCTGCTGCCGCCGAGGAAGCCTCTCAGGGAAACTCTGTCGCTGCACCTGGGACCGATCCTGCGGCAGCTTACGCTGCAACAGGATCTTTCAACCGCTTTACAGGTCGCTGGCAGGCTGCGGATGTGACCCCTGACAACTTCAATGATGATGCGAAAAGTAGGAGACAGATGAATGCCTTTTTTGATGTCGATGCCGCCGCGAATAGCCACCAGGGGAAGAGCTTGAAGGCCGAACGAAGCGGGATGAAGTTAACGAAAAAGGAACTGAAGGCTTTCAAGGAGAAGAGACGAGAGAAAAAGGAGGAGAAACGGAGAGCGTGGTTACGAGACTAGGAGCTTACGGTGTACATGTAGGCGTTCAGGTTTTCGTGAGATATGGCAGTGCAATATCATGTACAATAGTTTTCACTCCATTGATTACTGTATTAGACTTCGGATCCTAAGAGCCTACAAACTGAGGTCACTGAAATTCAGGTATGGTTGGGTCAGAATTTTTCCCTGGGTGGATGAATGAACCAGGTGTGACTACAGGGAAGAGAATTCTTTAAACACTAGAACGGCAATATCAATGGGTCTTAACAACTAGATGAAGTACGGGCTATAGGTAACTTCCTTTGCTCTCATATAGCACAATATTGCCGATCGAACAATTCACGGTTATAAATAATTTATGCTAGTCAGGGCCCAGGGGTAAGGTTGGGTGGCCTGACTGTACACACCCGGCTGGCAATTTTGTCGACATCCTAGACCCATGTACGGGAAGCGAAGCGAAGCCTTCGAATTTGTATCTAGATTCTGACAGGTGGCACAAGAGCTAAGACCAATCCTTAAACTTATTGATAGCGCAATAGTGGGATTGGCTTGATGTGAAACCGATTGTTAAAACAAAGCTGATGTGACGATACAAAAAAATATTCTCAATACAACTTTGCAAAATGGAACAGTTATAGGCTATCGATGAAGCCTGTAGGTTTCCGGAGAATAAAGCATCTAGGCCTCAACAAAGACGAGACGCGTCGTTTAACGTTTACTCGCCCAACGAACGCCATTATCACTGATCAGTAACTGAAGGTACGTTGCATGGAAGTCATCAACGTCAAAATTGGAGGGCGATCCCAGCAAACAATAGCTATGACTAGCCTGTTAGGCAGTCCCCCCAGTAAGATTTGCCGAAGCCGAAGCGGCGCTCCTGCAACTTCAAGCCATGAGGCTTCTGAGGCTCTGGAAGGACCATATAACCTTATCAATTTAGACTCGACGCTTTAGTGGATGGTAGGGATTCTAGGGAAGGTCCTTGTGTCGCGGAAAATCTCAAGGGGATGTGGACTTTGGTTGGGTAGATTAACGGACACATCTCGGATGAGTCGGCTGTGGCGGTCAAGTGGTGAAAAGGCTTGGGGGCCGCTGAAACGCGGGCACGCGGACTACGGGCCTTGGCTTAGCGGCGGGTTCTCTGGGCACTTATCGAAAGGAGCGAGAGTGAGAAATACAGAGGCACAGAGGCCCCTTTTCTGAATAATCATCCTGACTCCTGACTCCTGACTCCTGACTCCTGAGCATCTTAATCCCCAATGAGGCTTGCGCCATAACGTGGCGAGGCTGCTTCCGTTAAATGACTGACCACTTACAGCTTGCCATGCGACCTCGTGCTTGCTGGGTGTTGTTGGAGCCCCGGTAGTGGTATTCCTTCATGTACATAGTAGGTATTGTGTAAAGTGTACCACGTACGAAGTAGAGAATTTAAATGCCCCTGTGGTTGTTAGATACAACTATAGAGACATTTATTGTTTTTCGAGTGGTGGTTAAGGGGATGAAAGACCAAAATACACCTTTTTTCTCGTTTGAGAAGTCGACCAGACAAATATATGCAGAAGCCCAAATCATCTCTCCTAGATCCCTGAACACACAGATGTCTCTTTTTTTTGAAGTCTAATGGTCCCAGGGGCTCAGAGGGGGGACCACGCTGGTGCTAGTCTGGTACTTGGCCGTGCAACGTGCTAGAACAATTTTAGACCTCCCATTACGGCTGACGCTCTGCCCTTCCACCCTTCCAAGCATTATCCCCCCACCCGTGACCCAACGCAACCATACCTCCCCACGGCACTCCATGCCTCACCGTTCATCACTACTCCAATTAGAACCCAATGGGGGGGAAGGGTGTCGTGTGTGCGTGTGTTTGAGGAGGGCGGCGACCTCTACCTACCTAGGAAAAGTCCTTAACATCTACTCCTGTAACCAAAATCTTGTTTAATATATTCTTTTTTTCCCTTCACTTCATTTGGCTCACTTGAGCAATCTCACTTTACAATCCCGATTAGTTCCTTCCTGTCGGTTGTTATCCCCATGCAGTTCCATGGTGCAGGGTGATTCCAGAACAAGCTCCGCTTTTCCCCCTTCCTAGTCCATAAGGCCTGCGCTTTCCCATCTTGCAGCCTCGTTACTTTTTCACGCCTTTGTACGCCTCAGCGGAGGTTTCAGTCTTTTCAAGTCATATACCATGGCTTCGAAAATTGACTTGAGTCTGTTAAAAGGGCTTTTGACAGACAAAAGTGCGACAGGCTCTCGGACCGACTCATCCAGAAGCGTCAAATGGGTAGATGTGAGTTCTAAACCCCGACCCTTACATAATCCCAGTCTCTCTTGGTCGCACACGCAGAACAGGGAAATCGTCTTGCATAACTCGGAAAAAAGGGGGAAGAGACCAAGAGGAGGTTATAACGTAAAATGAAGAGTTTTTCGTTAACGCAGTGTACTTGGTAGGGTCTTCGAGGACTTGCGTCTTTCAGCGTCATCACATCTCATTTGGCTCGAGCCTTCGACTACGACCTCTTCATACCTTCCGATACCCCTGAAGCACCTATTCGACTCTTTCAATGGCCTTACCTACGCCTGTGGCCCCAAGGCCGTATCGGCGTTGCCATCTTCGCGCTCCTGACGGGTTTCGTATGTGGAATCAAGCCGATCAAGCAGATCCGCGCCGGTGACCCGCAAGCGGCTCTCAGCACCCTCGGGAAAGCAGCTTTCAAGAGGCCCATGCGTTTGATGCTGCCGGGTACTTTTGGTACCCTGTTCGCTTTCGTGGTCTGTCAGTTGGGCTTGTTCTCTATGGCGGCGAAAGTAGACGCGGAGTGGATACGGAAAGCTACCCCCCAGCCTGGTACTTTTGTCGAAGAGCTGTGGCGCCTCGACCGAAACTGGCGAGGGGTATGGACGAACGGCCATAACGATTACGATGACCATCAGTGGACACTGCTTCCATTGCTGAAGTGCAGCATGTTTATCTACTTCACTCTCTCGGGTCTTGCAACGGTTCAGTTCAAGTACCGCATCGTTACCTACTTGATCTTCTTCTCGTATTACTGGCAAGATCCGAGACCTGAAACAGGTAAGTGACTAGCTCTACGAGTCTATTGAAGCTGGAGCCGTACTGACACCTTTCCCAGAAACCTTTTACTGCCATGCCTTCTACGGCGTCCTTTTGTCAGACCTTTCTCAGCATCGTCCGTTCCAAGAAATGATTCAGTCGAAGCATATTGCCCGCCGTTTGATTTCTGTATTTCTGATCCTCGCCGGCCTCTTCATCGCCTCATATCCCATGGAACACGAGGACTGGAAAGTGTGGCCTATGAAAATAAAGCAACTCGAGTGGCTCTTTCCAGCTGGGGTCGCCAATTTGTCAAAGCGGTTCACATCTGTTGGCCTGATAATGGCGGTTTTCGGTATCGTTATGAATAACACTGCTCGTGCTTTCCTTTGCACACGTCCTATCCAATTCATGGGGAAACATTCCTTCGCCGTGTACCTTACACATGGTACTGTATTGAAGACCGTTCTTATGTGGATGATATACGGAATATCTGGGAAACAAGAGAAGGATGAGGAAGGAAACCCGATTCCAATCCCAAGATGCAGCTTGCCTGGGTTTTTCTTCTGGGTTCCAATCTGGCTGGTGTTGGTATATGGCATAGCATGGCTCTGGACCACATATATTGACACTCTGTGCGAACGCATAAGCCAATGGGTGATGAAGAAGTGTTTTGAACCTACCGAAAAAGCCCCTCCACCAGCTAATATGGCTTAAACAACCTGTCAGCCTAATGTCAGACCGTTTCAGGAAAGCTTAATTGCTGGATTTGAACTTCAACGAGAAATTCGACAGGTTATGGAACCTCACATCTCGACCTTCGTTTCTACTACCCACTGACTGGAGTCGGCGGGTAATTTACTTGTTTTAAATTGCCTGGCAGTCTTGCGAGCATTTTTTTTAATCACGGGCTGAGTGTTTCACTGACGAATCATTTTGACCTTCATGTAGATCGGATCGGATTAATTTTCCAACATTGACGTGGCATTCGATGGCGTACAGAGGTGTATGCAAAGCACATGGCGTTCCGGTTGGCAGTTGATACCTTGCAGGATGGTGGGAAAAAACCCGCATAAATTGTATTACTAGCGACCTGTATAGACTATCACAACACAAATAGGTTAATATCGGAAAAGTTATTTGAAGATCATGTTACATTGCCTGGACCTATGTTGTGAAAGGTCCATGAAGCAGGTGATACCAGTACTATTTACACTAATGAAGCCTAAAAAACGTGGTCCATGCTCGATGCTGTGTCATGTGGTATTCCTGTAACACAAGTGTACGACTCGGCGCGAAAAGGCTTTCTTGGTAACCGGAAATGTCATTGGATTTGGGGCGCGCCAATTGTGACCGAGTGTAATCATCCATGTAGAACAATCACGCCGTAGAAATCTAACCAGAAAATACTAAAAGCGAAGATTGCTCGTTGAGGTTTCCTAGGGTACGCCCGTTTACCAGAATAATCTTAATAACCGAAGCATGGTACATCTACCTCTAATAATTTGACCAATTGTCTTTGATCCCAGCCGAAGCTGTATAAAAAGTCTTCCATAAAGCACCGACACCGGCTAATTGAAATCTTTTTCTATTGTCCAACATACACGTGGTCCGGAAGCAGAAATCATAACTCGAAGCCACTCTGCATGAAAGTGGTAGCTTCTCAAGGCGGTGCTGAACCAGGGGATCTCTGCTAAGATTTGTTGTTATGGATTTTCTAAAACCTAACAACTTGAAGAGCATGTAACTCTCAGTCCAAGAACAATCCTTTCGAGTACGCAGTAGCATCGGTTCAAGGAGTCTCTACGGCGACTTAGAAGAGTTAAATTACCAAGGCGGTTTGCTGTTAGTCATCCTGGTGTTTCCTGCGGAAAGATTATGAAAATGAAGCTCAACATCACTCGTAATCTTTCAGCTCTCTTGCGTTTTTGCTCCGGCACCGACCATTTCCAAGAAGGCATTTCGTCCCATCTCTCCTATTTTCTCACCTCGCTTCTTCTCACCAACAACACCTTGCTCTCTTACCAACTTGGCCGCCTCTTCACTCTTAACCTGTGCTGCCCGGACAGCATTGAATAATTTTACGACACCACGCTGCGCTGTTTTCCTAAGCCGTCGCTCTTGCTCCGCAATTTCTGCTGCAGACATGCCCTGGGGGTCTTCTACAGTGCCATTATTTGCAGCGACAACTTTTGTATCGTTCTTATCGCCCAGCAAGACATTTTTCACTCGTCCTTTCTCCGTAGCTAATTTCTTCTCTTCTCGTAGTTTTCGTCTAGCCTTCTCTTCGAGCTTTCCCTCCGCAATTTCATGGCCTGCAGCTTGTGCGTCCTTTGATCTTGCTAGCAAAGGGTCTTGTCTTTTGGTGCTTGGAAGCTTCGATGCCAGGATAGTGTTCAAAGAGTTGGCAAAGGCATCTGGATCGTGGCGCTTAGTTTTCCTCCGTCCAGACGATGCTTCGTTTTCTGACCCTTGATCTGGCCCGGAACTGGAAGAATGATCATCCTCTTCGCTGTCTGTATCATCTACATCAGTGACTTCACTTTCATAGCCGTTCCCCTTGTCGTCAATGGCTTCAGAAGTAGTATCATCGTCGCTGCTGTCTTCCACGACAGATTTTGCCGATGATTTAGCGCTAGATTGTGTAGTCTTGGACTTCAATATAGATTTTGGCTCAAATTGTACTTTTTTTGTTGGTCGAGGCGCATCCCGTGCAACGAATTTCCCGTCGTTGTCAGATTCTTCTGAAGAACTACTATTATATGTTCGCTGTCTCTTGCTCTTCTTGCTAGGAGGAAGCCGAGCTTTAAGGCTAGCCTCCTGCTTGCGCTTTTTGGAAGACATCGCCACTTTTAGTTCATGGTCGTTGCGGCTAGATTTCTGGGGAGTTTTTTTTTGAAAAGTGCGGAGCTTTGGTCGGTGCTTGAATTCTGCCAAGCCCGGAGGCATCCCACGAGCTGGGAATCGTGGCGATTTGCGGTGTTCAAATCTCCCCGCATATTTCCACATATACTCACTGTTCAAATGGCCAACAAGGCGGTATAGCTCCCATAACGTTGTTATTGTGGCCCTCCGATAAGACTTTATCTTAGTAGACATCAATATCATCTTTGTCCTCCAAAAATGGTTCTTCAAGACCTTGGGCGGCGTATTAATGCCGCCGTCTCTGATCTTACTAGGTCTCCGAACGTCGACGAGAAGGTGATTATAGTTCTGGGGTTTGTAGATAGCCAGCACTAAAAGTTGCCATAGGCCTTTCAAGAAATGATCAAGGAGATTTGCTCCGCACTACTTTCGGCCGACGTCAATGTAAGGCTGGTCGGTCAGCTTCGAAAGTCCATAAACGCCCAAGTCAACTTCTCATCCCTGCCCGCATCTGCAAACAAAAAGCGCGTTATTCAAAAGGCAGTTTTCGACCATCTAGTCGCATTAGTTGATCCGCATGCGGAGCCTTTCAAACCAAGGAAAGGTCGCGCAAATGTAATCATGTTTGTCGGCCTTCAAGGAGCCGGGAAGACTACCACATGCACCAAATTGGCGAAGCATTATCAGACAAGGGGGTTCAAAGTTGGTCTCGTTTGCGCTGATACGTTTCGTGCCGGTGCATTTGATCAGCTAAAACAAAATGCTACAAGAGCGAAGATACCCTTCTACGGTCTTTTGGGAGAAGCAAATCCAGTGGTTGTCGCATCGAAAGGAGTGGCGGCGTTTAAGAAAGATCGATTCGAGATTATCATAGTCGACACCTCGGGAAGGCATCGTCAAGAAGCTGACTTGTTCGATGAAATGGTTCAAATACAACAAGCAGTTACTCCAGACCAAACCATCATGGTTCTTGATGCTACGATAGGACAGCAAGCAGAAGCTCAGTCGCGAGCCTTTAAAGAGACAGCAGACTTTGGCTCTATAATTATCACGAAGACTGATGGTCACGCGTCAGGGGGTGGAGCAATTTCTGCGGTTGCTGCTACCCATACTCCAATTTCTTTTATCGGCACTGGAGAACACATGCTCGATCTAGAACGGTTTCAACCAAAGGCGTTCATTTCTCGTCTGTTAGGTATGGGCGATATTGCAGGGTTGGTGGAGCACGTGCAAAGCCTCAAACTCGACCAGAAGGACACCATGAAACATATACAGGAGGGCATATTTACTGTCCGCGATATGCGCGACCAACTTCAAAATATCATGAAAATGGGACCTCTAAGTAAAATGGCGGGAATGATACCTGGCATGAATCAGCTCGCGCAAGGAATGGACGAGAAGGACAGCGCCGAGCGAATGAAACGTCTCATCTACATATGCGATTCTATGACTGACAAGGAGTTAGACTCAGATGGCAAGATATTTGTTAACGAACCGAGTCGTATGACACGAGTTGCCCGAGGGAGCGGTACGAGCGTTCAGGAAGTTGAAGAGTTATTAAGCCAACAGAGAATGATGGCTGGCATGGCAAAGAAGATGGGAGGTATGCAAAAGAACATGAAGGGCGCACAGGGCGCTTTGGGCGGAAGCAATAGGCAACAGCAACTAGCTGCAATGCAAAAGCGGATGCAAAGCATGGGTGGAGGAGGAGCGGGAGGAGGTGGAATGCCGGACATGAATACCCTGATGAAAATGATGGGTGGTGGCGGCGGAGGCGGAGGAGGGATGCCCGATATGAGCAGTATGATGAACATGCTTGGTAATTCGGGCGGTTTAGCAAACATGTTCGGAGGAGGCGGCGGGCGAGGAGGAGGCAGGGGCAGGGGAAGATAGGTTGGCTTTACAATATGTACTTTTCACAACCTAATAGCATAGCGATAGGCGTCAGTCGGGGTGGGCAGTTCAACTATTCTGGTAGACTGATCGATTCAGTTATTTCTCACTGAGCGTCCCCTTGAAATTTACAACTATGAAGACTCAGTGAGTTGAGGTTATGTACAATACATGGCGTTGATGACATAAGCACTGCCAAGCTTCTATTCCTAGACAGCTGGATCCAGGAACCAGTTTCACAAAAGTTCTTCTCAGCCCCTTACGAGCTCGGCAAGTTCACCTCTGGAACCAGCAACAATCAGCACTGTCTCAGCTGGCATTTTCGAGTCTTTGCAACCGGCCGGACTGTAACAGATCTATCGTAACTTTTCAAAGTTACCTTCCCAATCATCTATTGAAATCGCCCGGTTGACGCTAGAGGTTTCTTGGCATCGGTAGGGCAGCTTGCTATGTAAGGGAAGAGAATCATGGCGTATCAGCAACCTCAAACTCCAGTCGGAGCTTCTACAAGTGCCATGATTCGGCAGCCAAATCTAGCTCCTACTTCGAGTGTGAGTTGGAGTACCCCAGGCGCTATGACTCGCACTCCAGCCTCCACTACATCCTCCAGCAATACTTACACTCTACCGACGTCACCGATGAAGCACCGGCGAGCCTCCAACGAGAACTATAAACCAAAAGTTTTGAGGACTTGTGGAAATAAGCCGGCCTGCTTGGTGAATGCATCAGTCACGTATTGCGGAAACAATCAAATTTACGCATTTGGCGGGTTTGATCAGTACACCGATGAAGGTGAGCTCTGATTGGTCAGCCGACCTTGAAGATCACAAAGCCGCTAATGACCACTTCACCTCATAGTTTACAACCATGTTCTCAAACTTGACTTACATACACTTCAATGGGCACTGGTTGATAACTATGGAGACATCCCTGGTGTGCGTATGGGTACGTATTGTTGACAGTGGATGGCACCCAACTCAGGCTTAATCATTTCAGGGCACACCGCAACTCTATGGCAAGGAGATAAACTACTAATCCACGGCGGTGAGAACGAGCACAGAGAGTATCTCTCCGACGTAATCATATTCGACATCAAAACAGCTCATTGGACTCAGCCTGATGTTCGAGGGCCAATTCCGCGGGGACGAGCTCGTCATGCCGCTGCAGTTCATGACAACAAACTCTTCATCATTGGTGGAAACACAGGTGCCGAAAATGTAACTCTCGATGACATATGCTATCTAGACCTGAAGACATGGACTTGGTCCCGTGCTTGGACGTTCGTTCCTCGGTTTGACCATTCAGCTTGGGTATGGGGAGGTCGTCTTTGGGTCTTTGGCGGCCTGGAACCCGGAATGGAAAAGACTGGAGAGCTTTGGTGGGTCGACCTGAAAAGCAGCCCAGCATTCAAAACAGCCCCTGAATACGGACCGAGTGATGGATCTAGCGCACCTTTCAGATCACCGCAGAGCAGTCGGCCTGTATATAGCCAGTATCAGTCGACCCAACTTACAACAACTACAGGCCCCGGCGGCTATACTGCTAACACTAGTAGTGTACAGAGGGGTGGAGGAGGCGCCAGTGTCAAGCCAGGTGCACCTGGAGCTGTTTCATCCGTGAAATTCGTTTATGGTCCCAACGTCCCATCACAAGCAACTGGGAAACACTTCCACTGTTACTCCTCTGGTGCAATGCTGGATTTTGTCACCCCTACCGTTTCTATGAGGCAGTCGGAATGCAATTTGTCTGCTCTGGAACTGAATGGGCTACAGTGGCAGAGGCTTGCTGAAGGCGCCGAGATCTTTGACCCTGAATATCGTTGGCACTATTGTGCTATGAATGAAGACGGAACTAAAGCTTGGCTCCTTGGCTGTCCCACTGATGTCACAGACGGGAACAATGCTCTTGTCGAGGAGTACCTCAGTGATATTATGCCAATAGATCTAAAGAAATATGGTTTACTCGGCAATGACGCCTCTGACATGAGACTAGGTATGGGAAAGTTACCCACTTCCGACAGACTGCCAACGTCAGAAACTGGTGGCTTAGGTATCGACCTAGCTAGTATGTTTGACTGTCCGCCTGAATCTGGCGCTGGAGGAGATTTCATTGTCACAGGGGAAGCCGACGGGATAGAAGAAAGTGAATTCGATGTTGAAGCGGCCACCACTTCCAGTACCCTCCCTGAATCTGAATCGCAAGTTCCAGCAACTGGCTCTACGCAAGCTTCGAGACCTATTTACGTTCATAAGCTTATACTACAAGCTCGATGGCCCCATTTTAAACGTGTTTATGCCTCACAAATGGCTGAATTTCATACCAAGAAAATGCATATCCCTGAACCATACTCAGTGGTACGGGCATTCCTCTATTATCTCTACACCGATAGTATTACGAAAAACGAAGAATATTGTCCTACTTTGGAGGAGGTGGCTGGTATGCTTGTCATGGCAAACATCTACGATATGCCACGTCTCCGACTTGTGTGTCTACATAGGCTAAGTCGGGAGATCGATGTTGAATCCGCAGCGGTAGTGTGGGAAAGAGCCAGTACTGCAGGTGAAGACTGGCTCAAGCGACGTGCAGCGACTTTCTGCATGACGCATTGGGGCCGACTCGTTCGTACCGAGGGATTCAAAAGATTGAGTCGTCAGAACATAGTAGATCTGTGCGAAGTGATTGATGTCGAAGGACGTGTAGTGGGCGGAGAGGAGTTGGAGGAGATGGGAGGACTAGGGGGTGCTAGGTTCGGTCTCGTGGGGCCCAGTCGCACCTTTGTCAGTCGTCGACAGCTGTACGGCAGCAGAGACGACCAGATGGAGGATGTCGATGGTGAAGACGACGAGGGCATGGAGATGAACTGACGAGGTCTTTGGTCGCTTTCTAGGTTTTATTGAAAGGCACTGTTATTGGACGAAAGAATGTTACACCTGCATGTCATATAGCAATGGCGCTCAGCATTTGGAGGAAGGCATAGGCTGCACAGGCGCTTTAGGCTTGTCAATTTATTTCAGTAGAGTCGTCTTGTTAGGTCTACTAAAACGGATTATACACTGACCCTGTAAGAAACGATGAACCTCATTCCCTCTATCTATATGCAGCTTGTAATAGATTGAGTCTACATGGCTTGTTATACTCCGAACTTGGCTCGATAATCGGTAGAACTTCGGGAACTTGAAAGCTACTATTGCAGGGACAAATCGCGCATGGCAGTTCTGAATCCTTTGGAATAGTAGTTAGGACAGCTAGTACCAGGTGTTCCGAGCCCATTGATGCATTCAATGCCCCTTTTACCTACCGGCTAAAAGGGCCGGACATCCGATGGTGATGCTGCTCTGAATTAAATTCCTTGGTGGGGTTGCGCCTGAGAAAGCGTTTGCCTCGAGATGTAGTCTCGTCTAGGGCATAGCTGCTTATTAGAAGTTAACATGCCTCAAAAGAGGCCCTGTAATTGCCCGAGATCATCCAAGAAAGCGTGGTCTTCGGATTGGCCTATCAAGTATGATGACTTCGTGCGCGGCGGAAGAACTGGTCGCGGATGCTTGCAGCATAGTTCGAGGTGATGGTGAATATCCACAAACAGCCTATTCTGCGTGTTAGTCCGTATCGAATTCGACTTCGCCTACAAAACGAGGCTCGCTAGCTATATAAGACAGATGTTATGGGTCATATATTAACGGAATCCGCTTCAACTAGTCTTTTATAAGTACCTCTCATGTCTCTCAATTCAATCCAATTTCTTTGTCTTGAAAGATTGAGAGGAAAGTCAGTTCGTAGAATAACAAGTTGAAGATTACATCTCATCATGTCCAAGACAGGACTTCCTTCCGACTTCCTTTGGGGGTTTGCAACTGCCTCGTGAGTTACATTACATTATACCCCGACGGTAACGAGACACCGGTCTTACAAATCTATTAGTTACCAAATTGAAGGTGCGGTTGATGAAGACGGCAGGGAGCCGTCAATATGGGACTCGTTCTGCAAGATCCCAGGAAAAATCGCAGACGGAAGCTCTGGAGATGTAGCTTGCGACTCTTATCACCGAACCGAACAAGATATCGAGCTCTTGAAATCTACAGGCGCGATGGCATACCGCTTTTCACTCTCATGGTAAGGGAAATGAAAAGCTAAATGAGTGCTCAAATCCTCGGGAGTGGAGCTTACAGATTAATAGGTCTCGTATTATTCCTCTAGGAGGTCGAGAAGACCCGATCAACCAAAAGGGTCTTGATCACTATGTTAAGTTTACCGAAGATCTCATTGCCAACGGGATCGTGCCCATGGTGACTCTATTCCATTGGGACTTGCCAGATGCCCTTGAAAAGCGCTATGGTGGTCTTCTTAACAAGAAAGAGTTCGTTGCCGACTTCACTAATTATGCCCGTGTAGTTTTCAAGGCTTTTCGAGGGCTAGTGAAACATTGGATAACGTTCAATGAACCATGGTGCAGCTCAATCTTGGGATATAGCGTTGGGCAATTTGCTCCTGGTCGAACGAGTAATAGAGATAAAAGTGACGAAGGAGACTCTAGTAGAGAGCCATGGACTGTTGGTCACAATATTCTTGTCGCTCACGGAAGTGCAGTGAAGGTGTATCGGGAGGAGTTCAAACAGAAAGACGGTGGCGAGATTGGCATCACTCTCAATGGTATAGTTCCTTCCTCGTCATCACGGATAACATATCTAATATTGAATGTTAGGCGACTGGGTCGAGCCGTATGATTCCTCTTCGAAAGATGATATTGAAGCTTGTGAACGAAAGCTTGAGTTTTCCATCTCCTGGTTCGCCGATCCTATCTACCTAGGAGACTACCCGGCCTCAATGAGGAAGCAACTAGGCGACCGGCTTCCGAGTTGGACTCCCGAAGAGATTGCTTTGGTCAAAGGGTCTAATGACTTTTACGGCCAAAATCATTATTGCGCTAATTACATCAAACACGTTCCAGGCACACCTGCGGCTGAAGACTTCCTAGGGGGTCTGGAAAGCCTGTACGAGGATATCAGCGGCAACAAGATAGGCCCGGACACCCAAAGTCCTTGGCTAAAGCCCAACCCGCCCGGATTCCGAAAGCTGATGAAATGGCTTAGTGACCGGTACGGTAGGCCCAAGATCTACGTTACGGAGAATGGTACCAGCCTGCTTGGAGAGAACGACAAGTCAATGGACGATATCCTCGAAGATGATTTCCGCGTAGAATACTTCAGGGGTTACATCAAAGCTATGGCAGAAGCTGTTGCTGAAGATGGTGTAGATTGTAGAGCTTATATGGCATGGAGCCTCCTAGAGTAGGTGCTTCCCTCTGAAACGATTTGTAGTCTAGCTGACCGTCCTTACAGTAACTTTGAGTGGGCTGAAGGTTATGAAACACGATTTGGAGTAACCTTCGTGGACTACGAAGGTGGACAGAAGAGGTACCCAAAGAAGTCAGCCAGGGAGCTTAAGGGAATATTCGATCAATATATTGGGAAGCTCTGAATAATGCGAGGATAGGCAAAGGTTAAGACCTAGATTGAACGTTTAACTTTGCTAGAATGCAAATCCCAATCCATTATCTTTCTTATATAATTTAGATGCAGTTTTTATCTTCGTGTTCTATGTCCAGGTCTTTGCTTGAAATTTCTCCAGAGTATTCTTTCTTTTATTGAGACTGCTGATATCGCACGGGATTGGGAAGTAGATACTCCTACTGGCCATCAAAATCTACGGCGGGCCGTCAGTGCTAGAAATATCAAATAGTGCCAAGTTGAACATCATCCAAGCCTTCTGTCAAGAATCCATAAACCATCTTAAAATATCAGGCTTCGAAACTGAAATCTGGTCCTGATAGTTCATCTTGACCTACCTTCAAAGAATGTCAACTCTCAGTGAAGGGGGCGATGTGATAATTGGTAGGCCCACAAAACTTTGTTATCATTTATACATCGTCTTACCTCTAAAATAGCCATAATAAGTCTCGTAGCTCATTTCCCCATCCACCGAAGCTCCGCCCAGCGAAGTGGTGGATATACGAGCAAGGCCCAGCTGAAGCCAATGTAGTTTCCCATCTATACACACATGAGCGATTTGCAATCTTGGTTGGTAAGAGGCTCCCAAGGAAGCCGAAAGCCCTAGGGGGAACTTACGTCCATACCATGGTCTCCCACTAGGCGAGCGATAGGGCCTATATAGTAGACCTGTGCCATCCCAAGAATCGACCCTGCCCAACCAACGAGAAAAGCGAAGAGCGCAGAGGCACCGAGGGGCAAATTTCCTCGCTCGTTCCAGTCCTTCCAATTCCATTCCATACTCCTCCTGAAAATATAGTGCTCTTCCAAGATAATAGCAATCCAAACCTGCTTTGGTCAGCGGTTATTCCTTAACAGCGGCTCTTATCCCTTACAGCAGTCCAATACCCCATGAGTGCAAGAAAATTGGTAAATATCTCGCTCAAGTGCTCCCTCCCAGCAAGCGCACAGGCCGCATAGATCACTGCACCAATGCTGTTCCACAACCACCTCGGAACCTTAGCTGCGCGACACGATAGTAATTGGGCATCGATTCCAGCTGAGTACGTGGATGGTATCAAGTTGGCTATAGTACCTAACCCTACAACCACTCCGCAAAAACGTCCAAAATCACCTACAGGTGCGTATCCTTCAACTAAAAGCGCACCCAACGATGTTTCAAAAGCTGTGGCGTAGGCCGGGTTAGATGCAACACCTGAGGCGAGACCAATACCAAGGATAAGGCTAAATGTGAACGAGAGGGTGAGTCCAAGCAGCGAGAGAAAGAAAAGCTTGTAGGGCGAAGAAGATGGGTGATAATATACGAAATAGTCTGGACCATCGCCTGCATACGTAATTGCTGCACTCAAACATAAAGAGAAGAAGGACAGACGGTTTGCAGCAATGGTAGAGGGGTTACCCTGTGACGGTGAAGTAATGTCGAAGTTATTTGCTGCCACTCCGAAGAGGGTTGAGAGAACAATGACTTGTGGGAAGAAAGCATATCTGAGAGAACTGTCAACGAAAACCCATCACGTGCACAGCTTATATACCTCTCATAGTAATGAAACACTCGAATCCCGAAGACTGTTATAAGCCAGCTCAAGATGGCAACAATAATGATACCTAAACTTATGAGTCTCCCTTGCCTTGCTACTCAACGAGGCCTAAGAGCTTACCAACCACAATCGAGAGTCTGCCTTGAGGCGATACCGCGGACAAAATTTGGCCTGCAATTACGCAGTTGATCAATGAGTAGCCGACCATGATCACGAGTTGCAACAGAGTAACTTCGAACGAACGTTAGTAGTGAGATATGATGATACCAGGACCGGGCATTCAACAACGCACCGAGTTTCTGAGGGTGCCATCCAAAGATGAACCTGGAGAAAATCTGCAAATCTTATCAGCATCTTTCCCGACAGGTTGATTGCCGCTTCTTACCATAGTCCTCAACCCACTTTTGACGCTCCAGGTGATCATATAGCTAACCGGGATACTACCCAGCAGACTGCCGAACACGGCACACAGGCTTGCATCTGTAAATCCAAGTTGGAATATAGTGGGCGCGAGCATTCCTAGCGTAATACATATTGCCGCCAGATTGATAGACACCCAAAGCAACACCGTCTGAAGCCCTGCTTTTGCCGTATATGGATGCGTATCGGAAGGTTCAACCCGCTCAATCCCACGTTCTTCTAGAATCGCAGGAGAGATATACTTTGATAACCAAGAACGGTGGGGAGATATCGCAGTTATGGGAGGATCGGCTATCGAGGGAGCATGGTGAATGCTGGGTGGGGTTGCGATAGCCTTCTCCTCATCGCCATTTTGAGGCTTGGAGGAGGCGGGCTCCATGGCTGCGATTTCAAGATGAAAATTTTTTTTTACAGAGAATGAATATACTGTACGTGATCAATGAAAACTAAAAGGCATGAATGATGCAAATGTTCTCATTTGGTAGAAAGAAACTGGGTAGGACGGGAAATCTCATGCATACCGCGCGGTCTGGACCCATTATAAACGCAGATTTTGCTGGATGTTCTTTCCACCTACCGAAAAATATCACTTTGAACGTAGCAAAACATGAGGTAGTACAGACCTCCTACTCAGCAACAACTTACAACGTTGTTTAAAATACTCACCAGTCGGCTCAAACTTGAATTTATTGTATGGAGGACATACTATAATAATATAAAGCCGTGTTCATTTCAGATTGGTTGATGAACTGTTGGTTACTAGGTATAAATCTAAGTAGATTTTGAAGGGAATGTGACTGGGCCAAGCTTTTGCGTTACCTTGAGAAATTGCGGCGCGTATCGTATCACTTCTTCCTCCAGCGCTTTGGTTTAATAACAGAAAACTGTTTCACAAAACTGCTTTCCTGCTATTGGGTAAGATCACACATACGCTAATAACATCATGCTAGGACTTCGGTTGTCGAACAAATCGAAGCAAGGGTGTTCACCAACTAGGATCAATCCCGGCTAGCACAACGCGCTTCTACGCGCAACGCGTCTTCCTTTGCGGCCCATTCTTTTCTGATGTCTGGCATAACAGAGTAACATGCATTAGTTACTCTTTAGTATATCTCAATTCAACAATCATGTCGGACCATGGATCAGAGACTAGTTTTGATTCAAATGATGATCGTTATTGGGAAACCCATTTTTACATTACCGGAAAGGGTGATGCTAGTGACTATCTCGGACAACTTTTAGGTGATGAAGGCGAAAATGCTTCAGGAGATTTTGCTACCAGCAATGTTCTCCCGGATGCTCCGATGCCAGGACTATTCATCAATCATTATGGAATTGTAGACTTACCTCTGAAAGAGGAGGATGTCCACGCATTAGTTGCGCACGCCCACCAAGCTCCATTTGGCAAAGGCAGTAAAACAATTGTGGATACTTCGGTCAGGTCAGTTCGGTCTGTCGTGAGCATTTGCTACTTGCTGAATTAAACGCCAGAAAAACTTGGGAGATAAACGCTTCAGAGATCAAATTCTGCAATAGTGCGTGGAATGGCTTCTTCAGTGGGCTATTGGACCGAGTGGCCAGTGAGTTGGGAATCGACGGCGGCAGAAATGCTATCAAAGCAAACCTATATAAACTGTTACTATACGAAGAAGGGTCGTTCTTCGACAAGCACCAGGAGTAAGCTATTTCTTTCTTTCCCCCTTTCCTTGTTTGGACAAAATAAGAACAAATAAGTTGATAGCCTCAAGCTCTGAAAAGGAACATGGTATGTTTGGTACGCTGGTGTTAGCGCTTCCATCTCTTCATACCGGCGGCGATGTACAAGTCACATTCAGAGGAGAGCAAAAGACGTTGAGGACAGAGCCGTCTTCCTATGACGGCTTTTCATATCTTGCATGGTAGGTGCCGCGTAGAAGATTGTTCTTCAACTGTTTCCTCGTTAACTTGAACAGGTTCTCGGATGTTGAGCATGAGGTTGAGGAAGTTATTTCTGGCAATCGACTTGTCTTGACCTACAATCTGTGTCACATCCCCGGAGTATCCGCATTCCCAACGGCTAAGTTCACAGAGGAACTACCAGGGACGCTCACTCGATTTTTTCAGGACTGGGAGCGAGCAGCCAACCGGGCAGGCTCCGAGGTACCTGCATACATGGCTTACATGTTAGAACACAAATACACCGATGCGAACCTTCGACTGAGCCATCTCAAAGGAAAGGATCGAACTAAGGCGGGGCCATTGATCAGTGCAATGAAAGATGGTATAGCTGTAGTTTACCTTGCTAATCTTGAGCGCAGAGTCTGGGGTGGTGCAGATTATGACTGTGAGGATACATATGGTTATGGAGGTAGACGTAATTTTTATTCTGATGATGAAGATGAAGACGACGAGGACGTGGACGATTATGAAGACGATGACGAAGACGATGAAGGATGTTTTGACAAAAACGGAAACCATCGCATGGGAGATATTATAGAAGACGATATAGATCTTCGACTAGTCGTAAACCAGGATGGCCTAGTTGTTGCGAAAGGGGTCCGCATTGATGAAAGCGACATAGTGCAACAAGATGCATTTGGCGATGTTCCTGACGACGAAGATTTCGAGGGTAAGATATAATTGTTCGCCTCCTACACCATAACTTCTTTACTTATTGTTTCTACTGATCCCCTATAAGAGAGGTATTAAAAGCGCGACATGCAACTCACAAACCTAATACAGCCGCTGACTTGAAAACAAAACTGATTTTATGATTAGGATACACAGGAAACGAGGGACCGGATGTAACGCACTACTACCGCAAATCTGCTTTTCTAGTCATGCCAAAGGCGATGGAAATTGACTTTCTTTTCCATTTAAGCCGGAAAGACAATACTGAAATCAATCAATGGCTGCTCAAGAGGTTACAAGAATACTCAACGGCGCCATCTAGTTCAGCGTCGGACCGGATCACACGTATGTGCAATCTGGTCATAAGTGACCCGGGGACAATGAATTATTCCTATCTTGGTTCTATAGAGAATGATAAATCGTTTGTATTGGTTTTAGGTACCGTTTTGACTGCTGCATGTAAACTGAACACACCAGCTTTGTTCGAAAAGGCAGCATTCAGAGTCAAAACTACACTTGACGATGGCGTGTACGCAAAAATTGGAGAGAAATTACAAGATGACGATTTTCAGCTCTGGAAACACGGGTGAGTTCTCGACTTCGTGACAATATTTATACCCCTTGCGTTGGCCCCTGATATAGCCTCTTAATGTATCTGTCGCCACAAAACAAGGTGGTGCTATACTTATTATGTCAATAGGATCGGTCTGTGCGTGCGGAACCTCAACAAGCTATACGAGAAATATGATGCGATCACCAAGATCCGCGAATCCATGAACAAGAGTTGTAGGTTCGAACGAAATCAAGGCGCTGTGACGACATGGATGAAAGAGATTCTTTCTAAACAGATGGTAAGCGCCGAAAACTTCGAGATCCGCGACGCAGAGGCCCTCGTCTTGCTGGCTGAAGAAAGCGACGAACTGTATCTATTCAGAACGTAAGTCCTGACACGTATTTTGGGAAATTTCTGAACGCTGACGGCCTAGTATCTTGGATGTTGTCAAAAAGCGTCTGTCGAATCGGCCATTCGTGATTGAATTTGCGAACAGGATTGCAGAGAGCAGCGTTAAGAAAAAGCTTCGCTATGAAGTCGTCAAGAACGTCTTCCACGACGTCCTGTTTAATATAGCCTCCGATTTCAGTCTTGACGACGATGAGACGCACCAACGGACTGGAGGCTGGGGTCTACACTCGCACGGGGGCCCAAGCAGAGCTGCTCCTTCAAATCCACTAAAAGGAGCGCAACTCGCCACCTTGGTAAATTACGGGTTTATTTACAAGCTATTCGAGCCAGTGATTCAAATTCTAGAGAAAATATCAAAATCTGCGTCTCATCTCGACATGGATAAACTCGCCTCGTCAGTTATCTCGTTCTTGCCACTCTTATCCAGTGCTCTGAAGGACAACTCAATACCACTCACAACAGGAAACGACTCGCCGGTCCCTGTAGACCTTATCAAAAACTTATATCGAACAGCTCTAGAAAGATATTTCAGGGAATACGTCAAGACCCGTCCCCGCCAGCCGACCAACTGGATCCGCAACCAGGTACCGTGCAGCTGCGGTGACTGCGCCTTGCTGAACGAATTTCTCCGGAACCCCGTCCAGCAGGTCGGCTGGTTGGCCATGGCAAAGCACCGCCGCGCGCATCTGGAATCGAAGCTGCGCGCCCACACCACCTGCACCCACGTCACCCAGCAGGGCTGCAACCCGCACAAGCTCGTGGTCACCAAGAACAACAAGGACTACACGAAGGCGTTGGCGGCGTTTGAAGCTCGGCTGGAGAAGGCCCTGACGGCGGTCCGGAAAATCGACTTCGGGGTGCTGAGGGCGTTGCTGGGCGATGGCATCCAGCACCCTGTCCAGGACTGTCGGTGGGTGCGAGACGCGATGGAAGGGAGGCTGGCGCCGCTGCGAGAGTCGTCTAGCAATGTGCTGGCACCCGGTGCTCCGAGAGTGACTAAAGCTGTTGGGCCGACGGGACGGGTTGTAGAGATTGTGGATTTGACTTGAACAATTTTAAAGGTATTAGATGTATGATAATATAGTTGTGTAATGTTGATATTTAATTTTGTATAACTATGTGAAATGTTCGGGTGTTTGATCACAAAGATATTGAAGCCTTGTGACTGGACTATATACTTAGGACCTTCCTCAACTGTTCAAGATATCCAGATTCCCCACTCAATAGGTTCAATGGACATCTCGAACAGTCTCGACCTTAAGCACTCGACCTTTGAAATTGAACGCCTTCAAATGCACATACGCCACGACAATGACCCACTGCTTCTGAGCTTCAACCCCTTCAGCTCCGTAGTTCGTCCCTGACGTAAATCTGTTCTTCTGATCTTGGCAAAAATCCAGCTTGTGAAAGCTTCCAAGTTGAGACGGTATTTCAACCAACCATTCTTTCTGGTACGGACATCGGCTTTTCACACAGAGTAACTTCAACAATCGAGGCCAGTATCAACAGGTACCTACCCAATCACGTCCTGGCCTTTACAAGTCGACCCCAGACCCGCGGAAAGAGGCTGTTCTCCTTCTTATCCCAATCCAACTCAACCTTCTCCCACTTTCCCGCGTTGATCAACCACTTGTCGGTCTCCCGGTTGAGACAGCACCCGTCAAGAGCAAATGCCCACAACGGATTGTACAGCCCTAGTCACAAAGTTAGCCTATACACAAAACCTCCACTCCCCCTCCCTTTAACTTTCCAAAAGAAACGAATAACCTAGGAAGGAGGGGCGTTGGGGAATACCGACTCTGAAAAAACCGATGCCACCGATCCGTCGCCCCGAGATGCTCAAAAACAATCAACTCGCCCCCGGGCTTCAACAACCGATAAACCTCCCCAATAACCCCCCTCGGATCCCCCACCGAGCACAGCACATGACAACAAACCACGCAATCAAACCCCTTTCCCTCCCC
>JANIPN010172944.1:0-20878 GCA_027478595.1 Erythroxylum anguifugum
AGTACCCCCAACCCGGCATTAAAAGTACATGTCATGCACAAACTCATCCTACAGATGGGGCATACGGCCGGCATACTGTTAGAACATGCTGGGGTGTCCGTGAGCCTCCGCCTGCAGCTGAGTGCTGACGCCTGCAGCCACCATGCTTCCGCTCGTAATTGTATTAGGTACGATTTTGAACATTGTCTGGCAGTCGCCGGCAGCAAAGACCCCCTTAATATTCGTCTGCGCGAAAGGCCCATTCGGCTTGAGAGTTCTTCCGAAAGTCTTTTGGGTCCCTATGGTCCCAGGTGGGAACGTTGTGCATATGTGTCGAGATGTCATTGCGGTAGTTACCAGAATCAAAAACTACGGCCGTGTGCACCTGACGTGCGAGACCTTGGGTGGCCGTCAAGCCTGCGGGGCCACCGCCAACGATCAAAACGTCAACAACCGACATCGTAGAAATGCGGAATAGCATAAACTGATCGATCGAAACTGAAAACTGAAACGTGGCCTCCTCGGAGATGTTTCAGAGGCTCCAGGTCGGCAGAGAATGTCAAGAAGATGCTCGAGAGAAAGCGAAGGAGAAAAAATGGGTAGATGCTCATAGCCAGCCTCTCATGTGGATGAAAAGTGCATGCGGGGCGAGTTTCGGGTCTACAGCCTCAGCCTCGCTATCATTGCCGAGTCAGGCTTAGTGCGTCTTACAAGATTCAAGCTCGCACGTTGTATCTGTTACATTATCCTTTGTAATAGAAAATTTATGCATATTTACACAAGATATACTTGGCCTACAGTAGTGCATTCTTTACCCTGACACGAGTCTTTCAAGGCTATGGTCTGAGTAGTTAATAAAGCTGAATATGGGACCCGAAAGGGCTTAACAAGGCTGAAAGAGGACTGTCGTTAGCCTACCCACTGTCCAATATTAGCTGTTTTCAATTAGCTCAATGCTAAAATACGTATAATAAGACCGTCTAGTTAAATAAATTTCGCCGGTGATTTGTCCACCAACTATATCATCTTAAATTAATTAACATTCCCATTTAACTCTTTCAATTCCTCCACTTTGCCAGACGTTTAACTAACCAGTCACTACCAATTTGAAATTCTTGATAGCTAAGGAATTGGAAACTATTGATCTGCTATTAAGAAAATCAAAGAAAGAATCGCAAAAACAAGGCAGATATTGGTATACACCGGCCGCTTGGAGCCAGAAGGTTGATAGAGTTCCATACCAACGCATTGATTACAGCGAGGAGACCTCACACAGAGAATAGAATTTGAAACCAGGCTTGTAGCCTTGGTCCACGTTTGTGCCGTGGATAGAGGACTGACGATCCCTGTAACCCGCCGGGTTCTCTTTTCCGTTGTCAATCTATCGCGAGGCTATCATTCTAAGCGCCTATAACAGATTGCCGCGTGTTGTTTTGACGCTGCCTAGCGGCACTACTCTTAAGAGTGTAAGTTGGCGGCAAGGTCGCGATCGCCAGTGCCATGAGAAGTCTCGATCTCAAGCACACCGCTCCTTTCGGGTTCTGATAGCGGCTGACAGACATGACGTGGTATCAGTCTCTAGCGACTCAGCCCGTTCAGCATCTCAGCCCAGCTAAACCCTTTTTGAGGGGAGCTGCCAGCTGTTAATAACCAACTATTAGCCTAAAGCTTGCACTTTCTCATCACACTCAAAATGACGGCCTCTCTACGTAAGATAGCCCTTGTTGGCGTAAGCACAAGCCCTATGAGCTAGAGACTCTGCATCTAAGGCCGTGGCTAACAGACATCCAGGCTTCGGGCAATCTAGGGCCCTTTATTCTGGCGGCACTACAGTCCGACCCTAGTAATCAAGTGACCATAATAACCCGCGTGAATAGCAAAGCAAGCTTCCCAGCTTCTCCGCACAACAACACTACCGTTGTGCGCGTTCAAGATGGATATCCCGAGGATGAGATGGTCAGGATCTTCAAGGGCCACGATGCTGCCGTTCTGTCCCTTGGTTTCGCGGCTGACAGCCGGCACGATAGCCTTGCCAGAGCGAGCGCCAAGGCAGGCGTAAAGCGACTCATTGCTAACAGCTACGGAGGGCCGGACAACAATGAGGCTGCCGCAATGATTTACCCGGGCACTGAAAGGAAGAGACAAATCATTGAGGAATTGCGGCGATGCGAAAAGGATTTCCAGAGTCAGGGTTGGAGCTGGACGACGATTTGCTGCGGATTGTTTTTTGACCTGTGAGTTGCCCATCCTGTCTGATACTTCACACGTAAAGTTTTATGGGCGATTCCGTTCGACACGAATTGCTTTGATGCTGCTAATACCTCTTCACCGTCGTATAGTTGCTTAAATACCGGCTTCTTCGGTATCTCTCCTACGCAGCGTACAGCTACTATCTGGGGAACGGGCAACGTCCAATTCTCCGCAACCACGCGCGCGAATGTCGGCAATGCTGTCTCTCGCGTTCTGGCCCTCCCCGAGCAGACAGCTAATCGAAGCGTGTATATCAGCTCCTTTGAGTGTAGTCAGAATAGCATCGTCGCAGCGTGCAAGAAGGCATCCGAGAGTGTCGATACTGACTGGACTCTTACGTATGTTGATACAGATGAGATGATTGCGAAGGGTCGGGAAGAGTGGGCATCTGGGAATTTCTGGGGTTTGCTAAAATTGGCACTAGCGAGTTGTGTCAGAGAGGATTGTGGCCAGAATTTTAAGGTGGAAGGGTTGCTAGATAACGAGGCAATAGGTGTCAAGGAAGAGAATCTCGAGGAAGTCGTTAAACAGTCTTGCGCAATCTGATGGAAGCCCATGGTACTAGAATAGCCTTTTTAACTGCGATTACTTCGCTAGTTTTCTTTTCAGTTTCGCTACCCATCTCAGAACCTTCGAGCCATCGCCGAGGGTCGAATTCCGATGCGTCTGGTCCATGATAGTCAGGCAATATATGTGTTAGACCCAGCGCAAGAAATATGTTTGCTACACGCTTACAGCAGCAGCGAGTCAGAAAACAATCTGCCTAAGGTGCCGGCCCTGCTGTTACGAGATGAACCCCAACCCGGCCACGGGCTTCTTCCGGTTCTACTACGGCAGCGGGTGGGCGCGAGCTAGCCGACGAGGAGGAGGAGGAGGTCAAGGTAGACGTGCTGGCCATCATGCAGCGTGTCCAGAAGGCCAAGGGGATTATTTTGGATCGAGAGCCAGAGATGGTGACGTTTGCAAACCACTCGCCTTTCAACCTCGTGACCCCCGAGGAGACTGTACGTGCTGTAGAGGCGGCGTGGCACCTGGTACGATACACCGGGGATACTTTCCACGCGCCATGGACTCGTCGGTGGTGTGGCAGGTCGCTGAGGCGCTGCTGCCAAGGATGCCGGCGGACCTGTGATTTCTGTTGATGTGGATATGTGGTGATGATTAGTTACTGCTAGCGAAGATGTAGGTGCACATACACACCAGGGGGCTTGTTGCTTTACTGCGTGTGCAATGCAATGCGAGTCTAAGTTTAGCTCGGATACTACATGAGTACGAGTACGTGCCACTGGTTAGCCTTTAGCTGTGTCCGTAGCTGTAGCCGCAGCTGTAGCCGTGCGGCTGAGGCGGTTGCGTTCAGGGAGGCCAGTCAATAGCCAGGTTAGCGAGGACTGATTGTATAACGTAATAGAGTTTTTCTGCTTTGTGATGATGCTTTCGACAGCAAGGAGTACAAGAATATACAGAGTAGAGTGTGAGGTGTCGATTGTAGAGAGCGGAGTGTAAAAGATTAGAGTGCCGAGAGCAGAGTAGACTGTCGAGTGTGGAGAGTAGAGTGTTGAGTGTTAAGTGTCGAGCGTCGTATCACTAAGACGGCAAAATCCGTTGGTCACCAGCCTCCTGTGACTCCCCCGCCGCCACCCAGGCGCCCCCCGGACACATTAGGTGTTCGTTTGGTCCCCACTAAACACCCATCTCCTCCAAAACCCCTTTGCATACCCGTATTGTTAAGATCTAGGATTTCTTTACTTAATCTAAAATATTATAAAATATTTTTAGGTTTCGGTTTTTGAAAATATATATAATTTAAAATAACTATATATTTGGAAGTTAATTACGATTAATAATTATTTATTTTCAACAGTCGTAATAATAAGGAATTAAATATATAATTATAACAATTTCAGCGTTATTTTATATATTTTAAAAGGGAAATTTTTAAATTTTTAAAATATTATAACGGTAATAATTGATAGCAGCCATTTTAATTTTTAGATTGAAATTACGTTATAAAATTATATAATAATATACGGGGTATGGGTTCCGCCCCTAATTCCTGAAAATATTAAATAAAAATAAACCCCTATTTTCGTCCGCTCCAAATCCAATGCGGCCTTTTAGGTAATGGAAATAACCTTTTTTCCGTTGTGCCATTATGCTTAAAGGCGTCGCTCTCGAAAGCGTGACAGTTGCGTGGTTGCGTTGCTTTCAGTTAAACTCTAATTCCGTGCCAGCACAAGCCGTGTAGTTTTGACTCGCATGAGTCCCTTGGTCGCCCTACTTAGGCGTAACATCGCACGAATGCTAGCTAATTTTAGAGGAAAAACTCAGTTGTAATAAGCTTGTAAGCGGCCTTCAAGCTTGATAATTCAACTAGGAGAAGTTGTAATCATGCACGCGGAGAACGATTGTAGACTCGGCAGACTGTTGGAGAAACAATAACTTGCAAAATAATATGCTCTGCGAACCGGAGATAAGCAAGACGCTCCCTATCCGAGAAATTTCACCTCCGGAAAGATCAAATTCAACGCCCTCATCATGGGCACGTCCTCATCATGTTACGCAATAAGGGCTCAATAGATGACGCGAGTGCGCTCAGCTTGAAGTCATTTCGACCGAGGAGGGGCTTCACATGTTTGATACCAGGGGAAGTATGGCAGCCGTGAAATCCTAAGCAGGTTTGTACCTAGCGTAGCGTCAAAGAGTCATCGAATAGTTGGGCGTTTTCCTCTGGCCGTTACCTGCAGCCATGTAGCATAGTAGGCTCCGTTCCTGCGACGGAAGAACCCACGAGATATGAAAGAAGGCACAAAGAGCAGAAATGCTAGGCTGCCAGGGTTGCTCCACTTCCTGTGAAGGAACAAAATAAAAAGTAAGCTAGAAACTCTGGATCTTGCCTAGTGAACACCAACAAGGGGTAAATTAGGGGTCATGGAGCTGTTCGGTGGACCGAGGGTGCACGAGAGAACGACCCACCGCCGGGCCACCGGTTCGATTTTTCGTTTCCGGCACTACGACCGGCAAGAGATCAAAGCTCCTCCAAGAAGGGTCATCCCAGGCGAGAAGATTCGCTATTAATAAAACCACATCCAAGGAGCTGAACCACTGTGTACGGTTGTACATGGCAACAACGAGCATTGCGCTCCAGCCACGTTGCGACCAAATGCGTATGGATGCGACATACGCGAAGGAATTCGGGCAGACGAGAGCTAGGCTCCGGGAGCGCCCCCCCGGGTAGCGCCCTTGGTGACTTAGCTGCGATTGCTAGCACGATATTTTTCGTGCCGACTCGGCGACCTAAGTGGCAGCGTCTTAATCAGGCCTGTGAAGATTCCCGCCTGCAGTTACCTGTAATAGAGATGAATTGCTCCAACCGTAATAGGCCTTCGTCGACAAGATACCTAAGCTAGAGTTTAAAAGTCGACTGGTATTTATCTGGAATCCAGGGGCATCGCTGGATGCGTCAGTAATTACCGCACATCGGTAAAAATTCATTTAAGCAAACCGACTTCTAACATAAGTATTACTCGGCTGAAAATCAATGGCAAATCGTCTAATAACATTTAAGCCGAAAGTCGAGGTCAAAAGGTATCATGACTCTGCTTTGTTGTTATATCCACTGAGCAAACTTCCGGTTCTAGTAGGAGTGCAACCTAACAATAAATGGCTATCGGAGTTGGTCTAAATATCGCCCAAATGAAACACACTTCCACTGGTGGTTTGACCGTATACCACCTGTAAGGTCATGTGACTGAGCGGGGAAATCCTGTGGCTGGGAAACTTTATTCTAGACAACATGCCACTACCTCCAGATATTAAAATGCGAGAAAGCCCCAAATACAGCTCAAGTTCGAGCTAGGTGGTTGCAGCCATTCTGGACAATTTGAATGTAATAACACCAGGCTTTTGGCTTTGATGCACTATAGGCTTACGTTTCACATACTTTGACGTCGTGGGCTATCATACTGTGTTATCCAACTGTATAATTAGCGACATTCGAATTAACCCAAGACTTGTAGAAACTGTTCACGGTTAACCGAGGAGAACGACAAGATGGGTGATATTGTAGCGTTGAAAGAAATGTGGGAAGAGGTTGAGAAGAGGTTCGAAGAGAAGACAAACCTCACCCTTAGGTTAAAGCCACCAAGGACGCTGAACGACTGCCTCACCGAGATTGAGGCTAGTCGAGCTATTCCGGGAGGAGAATTAAGGCCCGACAAAGTGTCAAACAGCGACAAAGCTAAAAAAGCTGGCCGTGATATACTGTACTGCTTGAAGCTTCTCGGTGGGGTGGCTGCGCAAGGAGTTAGCTTGGTACGTCCGATGGTCAGATATCATCTTCGAGCTAACTGCCCAGGTCTTTCCGCCTTCAGGACTCTGTTTCAACGCACTTTCATTACTCCTTGACGTTCCAGATACCTTACACTCTTTCCACGGAGCTATAGATGGCCTTTTTGAGACACTCGGTCCCAGTCTAAGCGTCTTTCAGATATATGAACGAATCGAACAATTTGAGAACATCGAGCCTGAACTTAGGCGTGCTATTCATCTGCTAATGGTATGCTTCGTTGATATTTGCGCTCTATCAATTGAATTGCGTGACTCAGGTAGGTGGAGGAAATGGAAAGCAGGAATGAAAAGAATAATGTTGGAAGATGACTCGTGCGTTAACGCCAAGATTGAACGATTTCGTGAGCTCACGGCTGCGCATACCCATATCCAGGGCACTCAAACTTTGAAAACACTTTTGTCGACTAATTCTGCCGTGGTAGAAATTTTAAACCAAGCATCCGAGACTGGAAAGCAAATTAGTGACATATATCATAATGTAACTAATCTAAAGGAGTCCGACGATAAACGAAAGGCCGATGAGACCAGCAAAAAGCATTTAGAATACTTAAAAAAGAAGTTGGATCCAGATCAAAAAGCTACCAAGACATCGAACGAGAGGTGCGAAGTACTATACCAAGGCTGCGTCCGGGGCACGGCCAGTTTTCTTGAAAATGAAAACAATCATCCTGATTTCCATAAATGGGCCAACAGGGAAAGCTCCGAAGCTGTCTTTTCCTTGACAGGTAGTGCTAATACAGGAAAGTCGCATGTGGTTTCATCGGTTGTACACTATCTGCGCTCAATGTACGGTTCTCCCTCAAGGCAATTACCACGGACCTTAATTGCCTGCTACTTCTTTCCGAATGTTCCTGCCAAAAGTTCTTCAGAAAGTAGCCTAGTAGAGACAGCACTAAAGTCAATTGCGTTGCAAATCGCTGAATCTGATGCTGCGTACGCCAAAAAATTATTCACAGATTGTGAGAATAGAGAAGACATCGATAAATTCCTAAGAGATACAGAACCTTTGGGTCTCTGGGAATTTCTTTCTCTCGGAGCACCGAAGGGGAGTACTGCGCATTACATTATACTGGACGGGCTCAGCTCGTTGCCAGAGACTTGTAAGACCAGTAGGAAACATATGTTTGATATTATGGGGCAACTATCTTCTAGTCCGTCGTGCGTTCGAGTACTTTTATCCATGAAGCCAGAAACACTAGATTCTATAGGGATGGGTTTTCCATATATCAAACTAGACATGGAGATACACACTGCACGCGATATTGGCCTATATGTCGATCATAAGCTCAAGAACGACGATATTCTTCAGGAAACCGACGAGAATTTAGTGGCTATAAGAGACAAGATACGCAGTAAACTATTGGAAGAAGTTAATGGGAACTATTACAAAGTGAATACGGCGTTGGATAGAATAAAAGAAATTGTTAATGCAGGCGGGTCGGAAGAGGAGATAGACCACGCTCTCGACGAGTCAAACAAAGATGAAAAAGCTATCTCAGAGGAGGTGGTAAAGAAAATGGAAAAGACGCTCAAGGCAGAAGAAATTACCGAATTGAATGAACTACTAGCATGGACTATGTTTGGCGAAAGGTGGTTTGACTGTGATATGCTAAGTGCGGCTTTAGTAAGTCGGATATTGTGGCTGGCTGTAATAATCAGTGCTGACTTCTTTCAAGTCTCTTCTTCCGTCTAGATCTCGATCTTTGCTTCCTCTAAGAAAAAAACTGAGTCGCAAATATGCCAATCTGTTTGAAATATTAGGCTCGACTGACATCGTCAGAATCGCGGATGGGATGGAAGAGTTTGTCATAAAGGAGAAGGCGGAGCAGCGAGATCTCGATGATAAACCTAAGTTTAGTGCAACAATTACAATCTCGAATGCTGATATAACCAGTATTCAGAACTTTATGTGGAGCTTCATGCAGAAATCAGGCCAAGATAACTTTGGCTTTGAGAAAATACTTGAGCATGAGGGCATGAAGAAAAGTATAGGAGTGAATGCCTTCGATTCGCATCTTCTAATTGTGAGACGAGCGTTCCAGCTTTTAGGGGAGAAGCCGTATGACGAGACTAGAGCCTTAATACCCTATCTGCTAAGCTATCTGCCGCAACATCTGGAAGCTCTGGAGTTAGAACAAAACGTGCATACATTTTCTCAAGCCGAAAAAAGGGAAATTGGCGATGGATTATTCTCACTATTTGTGGCGGAAGATGTTATCGAAACGCATTGGAAGAGCTGTAACGAGCTGATTTGGTATCGATCTCGAGACGAACTCGAGATTTTTTTGAAATGGCTGAAAGAAAAGTCTATTACCAGCCATTTGGGACGACTAGACCGCGAATGGCTTCGAAACGTCATTGACGATAAGAATCCTCCTTGTGCTTTAATGATGAAAGTCATGAGAATGGTAGCACGGAACTGGCTGCAAAAGGAAGACTGGGAAGTGGGCCTTCCATTTAAATGGCTTCAGGGCTTTCTATCATCGGTTAGTGTTTTATCCCGGCGCGACTTCTTGTGCTGTTATAGATTGACATTTATAGATTGTCCCCGAGAATATTGAAGATAATCATGCCACTGATGACAAATCTACGGATTCTCACGGCCCAGATGAAGCAACAGTCGATGTGGTAGCGTCATGGTGCAAACAGCTCCTGGGTGCACACGAAATTAATCTACTTTGGGACGAAAGACTCGCACAAACTTTTTTTATAGAGGAGGACTTTCCAAGAGCTTGTGAGATGTTTAAAAGCTTATTAGATCGTGATGGACCAAAAGTAAATTATCTCGAAGGTCTAGCCAAGTCTCAGGGGAGCAGAAATGATTTCTTAGAAGCTTGCCAAACGATGGAGCAGGCTGTATCGATACTCGAGAACGACGACTTTCTCTTAAAAGCTAACCTCAGCGAAGACTACCAACTCTTGTGCCAATGGTATTCAAATCTTAAACAGGAAGACAAAACCGTAGAGTATATCAGAAAGATTATGGATTTAGATTGCGAAAAAAGCAGTCTATTTTTCACGTACCTAAAGGCTCTGCTGCAGAGCAAAAACGACACAGGAGCAACAAACCTTCTACAAGAACTTGCTAGAACCCCACAAAATCAAGTACAGCCGAGTCTATTTGGAGAAGTTTTCCAGATCGCTGGACAAGAGCTAGATGTTTATCTCTTCGAACGGCTCTGCAGGGTTACGACCATGCATCCAAGTCTCTTCAACCCTACAGTTGTAGAGCTTGATCGAGCGATCGAACGTGCCCGGAAAGAGAATAACACGTTTGACCAGAGCGCTTTCCTGCTGAACAGGGGGGTGATACATTACCTCAGTTTTACAGAGAGCACAGTATCCCATGAGCGTTTCCTTTCAGACTGGAACGAGTGTCTTGAGCTAGGTGTCGCTGGGAACTGGTCTCGCTGCCCGGGGCAAGCATTCAGACTACTATGTTCGTATAAATTTGATCAAGCTCGGGATGCGAAAGGATCTGAGAATGAAACGAAGCATTTAGAATCGATGAAGAAAATTGTTAAGCAGGGGGTTCAAAACATCATTTCGACAGCACACTGCTACCTCGCAAGCTACTACAATCTGCAAAACAATATCACGATGTCACGGTCTGTGGTCAAAAGCAGAATTTTCACCGCATTCGATATGCTCACAGACAGTACCATTGATAATGATTGGCAAGGTTACTGGACTCTTGCAAACTGCTTATTATCTTGCGGCGATACCCTTAACGCCCTCACTGCTTACTCTCTCCTTCTTATCTCTCCTGCCAAAACAAATGTTCTGGATTGGCTCCTTGACTTTGAACCGGGCCCAGAACATGAGTTAGCTCAGAAACTGGTTAATGCTGTAAAGCAAAACGGCACAATAAGGTTGGCAGATCAGGTTGATGTCTTACTTTCAGAATTAGACCACTACAACGACGCTGGAGAAGACGATAAGAAGCTACATGCAGCTAGTATAAAATCTAGGCTGAGCCTTTATCCAAACTTGAAAGAATTTGGATATTTTGATTGTCTCTGCGACGGCTGTGGAAAATTCTGGAACTTTGAAACTGCGATCAACATGTGTAAGTATTGCGACGAGTTGGGCTTCTGCGACGAATGTCTACTTGCTTTCCAGGCCGGAAAGCTGAAATCGTGGGACCTTAGGATACTAGCTTGTCGGAAAGACCATGATTGGCTGCATTTACCGCGATGGAATAAGGATGCTTACCTTGAGCCTCTGAAAGGAAACGTGTGGGATGGCGGTAAACTTCAGAATGATACTCGCGTGGGAGGGGAGTTGACGCCGATAAAGACGTGGTTGAATAAAATGAAACAGGAATGGGAATACAACAATTCAGCACTATCACCAGACGAAAACATTACTGGAGAATATACTGGAAAAACAGATCATGAGTTAACGCCAATCTAAGGCCGGTCTTCGGGTTAGGGATTCAAATTTTTAACAACGCGCGCGCCTTATATATTACGCACCAATATTATCCGCTGTCACGTGCCCCAGAAGTAATTCCCGCACTAAAATAGCACCGTACAACTTCACATTAAAATAGTTTCGGCGCAATATAATAAAAAAAATTTTTTTTTCGTTATTTAATTATTATTAACTTAGCGTAAAAATTAAATGAAAGGAATATAGGGGTTTAAAATATAATATTTTTCATTTTTACCCGCGCCTGACCCTATCCGGTTTTTTGATCAATAAATAATACCCATTATTTATTAAGCTATAACCGTTAGCGGATACTACGCTGCTCTCAATCTACTATTATAACAGTATTGTACACAATGTCTTCGACTTGGCTATAATTCTGGCTCAGGTCAACCTTGTTCCATGCTGAATAGTCTGATACGTGCTGAACAGGTACGTGACAGATAGAGAGTTTCAAGGACCTGTTCTCGTCTAAGTTCATCCCTGGCTAACTTCAGAAATAGCAGGTCGAGGTAAATGGAACCGCGAAAATTGGCTCCCGAGGCCACGTCTTGAGATTAGCAGGGGGTACTCGAAGTTTTCAGGTCTTCCAAAATGGCCCATGATGTTCTTCTTATGTACAACTTGGTTCACCATGCTACTGGCGCATAGAAATGCGTAACTAGCAAACCACTGGCCCTCCGAAAAGAACGCAAGACAAGTTGGGAACAAGGTGAAGCAAGAAGCCGGAAGACCGCCTCCAGGTGAAGGGGAATACCCAGTATTTCCGCTTCTCATTTTTAGTCATGGGCTTGGCGGCACAAGAACATCTTATTCGAGTGTCTGTGGAGAGTTCGCCAGCTACGGATTCATAGTGGTAGCGATGGAACATAGAGATAGTAGCGGACCAAGGACACTGATCAATCACACAAGTGAGGGGAAAGGTAGCAGAGATGCAAACACTGGCCTCATTGATCATTCGGACAGAGATCTCAAGAGAAGCTATGACAAAGTCGACTACATATTCCCTCAAGGAAATCCAAAAGATACCGACCCACACAATGAGAAAGGGGTGGATGAGGAGCTAAGGACAGCTCAGATGCAGCTTCGAAAAGCAGAAATCAAGGAACTTGAATCTGTACTTAGGGCAGTTCTGGAAGGAAGAGGTGAGGAGATAGCCAGGCAGAACCTTCGACGACCTGGTTATACAGGTGCATCGTCTCGCGGGTTACGAGGAATTGATTGGTCAGCTTGGAAAAATAGGTTTCACCTGAAGCAAGTCACAATACTTGGTCACTCATTTGGTGCAGCTACGACTGTTGAAGTGCTGCGAGATCGAGAAAGCTTTCTAAACATCTCTCAAGGCATCATATACGACATTTGGGGAGCGCCAGTCCCTCTGAATAAGGAATCCCAAATCAAGACTCCCTTACTCGCGATAAACTCGAAAGCTTTCATATATTGGGAAAATAACTATAACGTCGTTACATCTGTCATTGATGAGGCCCGATCGAATGGCGCACTTTCGTGGATGCTTACTGTTCAAGGTACCGTCCACATCTCGCAATCAGACTTCCACCTCCTCTACCCAGGGGTCTGTCGGCAGCTCCTCAAATCCCCTGTCGATCCACTAAGAGCCATCACACGAAATATCAACGCCTCGCTCGAATTCTTAAAGCTTATCATGCCGCGGCGGATGACAGTCATGAATCGAGGCGACGATGAAGGCATTCTCAGACTCCCGCCGCTCGACGAAGTGCCAACTGCTCGCAGGCCCGAAGACAAATGGCTTGGCTTACGCCTAAAAACGGCACACGATTTCGTGCGGAGCCCGCCAAAATCGGGGAAGCGTGGCCCAATAGAGCAAGAGGTCTGGATGCATATTGCGCCATCGGAAGATGAGTTGCGAAGAAGAGGATTTGTGAAAGCAGGTGCAGCAGAGCGGGATGCTTTCGAAAGAGTAGATTCTAGAATCCATTCTAAGCCGCTTGCAAAAGCAAATGGATCTGCTCGATGATGTTACACAGATTCAAACCTTACTTTCGTCTGTAAAATACTGAATATAGATTACTACTCATGTATTCTATGGTTCTACAACCTCGTTTTTCATTCCATTACTTATCCTAAGGTCAATACCTTGAATCCATCTACGAGCAATAATCATGTACGTCTGTTCTGCCCAATAATTAACCACCAGTTGATGGAACGGAATTTAAGCGATGATGAAGCTAAGGTACGAAGGCGCATTGCAAAAGTAATGCGCGTGCCAAGAATAGTATAAAACGCCAATTAAGATGGTTAAAAACCATTTTTGAATATAGGGGAGCGTCCAGGGGTATTAGCTGATATATTAACTTTTTATCAACTAAGATATGAACTATACGCGTTAAGTTTAGGCGACTTAGGAGGAGGGGGTACCGAGTATGCCGGTGCGGAAGGTAGGGGAGCCGCAGATAGAATGTAAGAGTGCGAGAAAGCTACGCAAAGGAACTAAATCGCATAGTAGAGCCATTCGGTTAAGGTCGTAGAAAATACTCGGCATTGAAAGCGCCACTTGCAGGGCTCAAGGATCCGAAAGCCTTAGCGCTACATGCTAAGGCATATGAGCCCGCTTTGATGACCCCTGTCGGTGACCGAGCAAAAATGTTACTTTACCGTTTGAAAAGCAGTTGGGTCCCCGATTTAGGGTTATGAGAGTTGCTTCAAGTTTAGCTTCCGTTACGGAAGCTGCAAAAGAATTCAAAATTTCTCGGCGGCCTTTTTCTTCACTCGAGCTCAAATAATGACGATGTTGGAGCACCGTATACAGTGGTATAACATTATGTAGAACAACAAAAATGAAATCCGGCGTGTACGTCAAATATTTGGGTATTCCCCATAGGATTCTATCAAGTGATAAAACGAGTGGCAATTGTATTTGTAAACCGAGGGCCTTACGGAGCGCGGAAACGGGACTAGGAGGCTTCGGAAGCCAAGACAACTCGCTGGTCATCTTCCAGACATTTTCAGCCAGGATTTCGCCGATTGACTGCCATGTGGCAGCTGAGTGCTACTCAGTGAAAGGCTTTGATTTGTGCTTTCCCCGACACCGAGAGTGAGTCGGCGTATTAAACCAGTATGATTATATTCGGCAAGAATCACTGTAATAACGGGAAACGGAAAGTAGTATATACTGCGCCGTCATCGGCGTGTGAGTTTGAAACAAGGCGAACCAGAAATACGACGCAATGTCAGCTACTAGTCCCGTTAACTTATATTACGAGTCACGGGGCTGGTGCCCTTGGCCGGTTTCCGGATTGGCTATTCCATGCAGGAAAGGTTATTTACTTTTTTCCACCATACCTCAGTGGCGCTTGAAGTTTTGTTTCCACTCCATACGGGGGTCAGGCTAAGTCGTCAACTTAATCGTTGTTTGTTATAGTCACCATAAGTTTCATCGTCCCACCCTATAGGAAATATGATGTCCAAAACTATGGAAAAGCCGTCACAAATATCGCTGGTGGTTCTATCGTCTATAAAATCAGTACTGGGATCGGAAAATGCCGCCATAGACCTCAACAAGAGTTTTGTTCAACTGGGAGGCACATCATTAGATACTCTTTCCGTTGTATCGACGATACTAGATCAGGGGATATTTCTTTCCGCACGCTCGATACTTGAAAGTGGCTCTATCAACGACTTAATACAACACGCAGAACGCCTTCAGGACCTTCGGGATGATTCAACGTCCGAATCAGAAGTCTGCTCCCTCCAGCGATTCAAAGGAGAATCGGTCGAGCCAAATTTCTCGGGGTTAACTTCACCGGATACCGAGCTTGATATTCAGGAACCACCACGAAAGCGAATGAAATATGACCCAAGCCTGTCCTGTAAAATCAACCTTAGCGAAATGCAAACTACTCTGATCAGCGGTGGCTTGAGAGAACCAGGAGTGAATATAGTTCAGTTTTATGATACTTACGCAACAAAACATATTCCATTGCTCAAGGCTGCATGGAAATCAGTTCTTGAGACAGAGAATTTGTCCGGCTTTGAATTGCCCCCCGACGGACTTCAAACATGCACGGCCACACGGTTACTATTTTCTTTCGAATGGACAGAGAAAGTTTTTTATTCACGTTTTGACTACAAAACGGAGCTGCAAAGGCCGTGCAGCAGTTCGCCGATAACTTCTATATTTAAAGTCTTAACACTTCATGAGCGCAATCATCCAGATGAAAGCACAATCGTATGGCAAGTTCACCACGCACTAGTCGACGGTCATTCTGCTGCTCTACTCTACAAAAAAGTCCACAGATTACTTGGTGGATACAGCCCATCCCCAGGCCCTTGTTTTCAGAATATTGTTGAAGGGGTTCGGTCGAGGCAGACAGTTTATGCAGAACGTTTTATTGAATTTTGGAAAAGAAGAAAACTTCAATTTGAACCAGCCGCATCGGATATAAGTCTCTTTCCTCAACCGTCAACTCCAATTATAGGCGGGCATTCAATTCATACCATTACTATTCCGTTACAGGCGGACAAGCTCAACGCTTTTAGTCAGAGGAAAGGAGTAACTCTAGCTTGCGTACACTATGCAATTTGGGCTCTTGTTCTCTCAAAGTTTACTGATACAAGCAATGTCGTTTTTGGTGCCTTGTTAACAGGAAGAGGTATTCCATTAAAAGGTATTCTCAGTACCGTAGGACCGGCAATCAATTCGTTACCGTTTTATATATCCGTGGACCAATCGTTATCGGTTACACAATTGCTCACAAAAATATTTAGCGACATGCTTGAGCTCGAATCGGTACAAGAATCTACACCTGAACACGGATTCTCGCGATCATTCTCTTCCGCAATCGCTATGGAACCTGATATTGTCATGTCAGAAGAGTCTCGAATTCTACCATTAGAGAAACCTCAATTTACTACAGTTAGCGACATCCCCATAAGTATCTTGGTTGGTCAGGCTGGTGATGCCAGCCTAACATATCAACGCTGCAAATATACTAGAAAGAGCGCTCATACGATTGCAGAATATTATGCAGCCGCGTCGAGGCTGCTAGTAAATGAAGAGCAATCAATAGCCCACATTATTCAGAACATGACACCCAGTAATATCCTCAAGACGCTTCTTGAGATTGGCAATTCGACCTCCCAACTAACTTCTGACTCTACAGTATATCATGATCTTGTGACTTTGTTTGAAGCAACTGCATCAAGCCAATCTACCAAAATAGCTCTTGAAAAAAGCAACATTAAGGTCACATATAAACAGCTGGATCAAATGTCCTCGATTGTTGCACGATCCCTCCAAAATGTAACAGCCTACGGAGATGTCGTTTGTGTACACGCCGATAGATCGATTAACTTTATTGTTTCAATCTATGCAGTTTTAAAAGCCGGTGGAATATACGCACCTCTAGATCCATCTCTACCTCCCCAGACAAGAGAAACATACTATAAAGTATCTGGGGCAAAGGTGTTCATTGCCCCAGGAACTAATACAAAACTGGCTAGGCCTGATATATGTCAGAATTTAATCTGTGTCGAGGAGGTTCTATCGAATACACCAAGGCTGGGTTTGATTAAGCCCCGTATTGAGCCTCGACCACAAGATAATGCCTACATATGCTTCACCTCCGGATCCACCGGTAAGCCTAAGGCCGTGCTATGCCATCATCGAGGATTAGTTGCGTTTCAACTTGATCAAACCGTACGCTTACACGCAAAACCGGGCGTGAAAATCTGCCAAATAATGTCACCCGCTTTTGACGGAAGTATTCACGAAATTTTCTCCGCGCTAAGCTATGGTGCGACTCTTATTCTACCGTCTGCACAAATCGGGTTCGATCACCTACAGGAGGCCGACTCTGCTATTCTAACACCGTCCCTGGCCAAAGTATTGTCACCAAGTGAGCTACCCAATTTGAAACATATTTACCTCGTGGGCGAGCCAGTGCCGCAGTCCATCAACGATCTTTGGGCAGCAACAAAAACGGTTTATAACATGTACGGACCTACAGAAGCGACCTGTGGAGCAACAATTAAGCAACTTGAGTTGGGTGTGCCTGTTACCCTCGGGCGACCAAATCCAACAAGTCGAATCTATATTCTTGATCGTCATCAGCGGCTATTACCACCCGGTTGTATTGGCGATATTTATTTAGCAGGTGTGCAAGTGTCTCGAGGATATATCGGCCAACCTGATATCACCCAAAAAAGATTCGTGAAGGATTCAATATGCCCACGTCCCGGTCAGAAAATGTACATGACTGGGGACCGTGGATACTGGGATGAATCGGGTGAGATTCATTATGCAGGAAGAAATGACCGTGAGATTAAAATGAATGGTTTCCGTCTTAGCCTAGATGCGATTGAGGAGTCAATAGCGCAAACTGTACTTCACGCCACCGGAGTTGCATTATTGAGAATACAAGATCACTTGGTCCTTGCGGTTCAGCCACCAGTATTAGAGGTTGATGAGATCAGATCAAGACTTCTTAAAACTTTGCCCCCATATGCAATGCCAAGGGAAATTTTGGTGATGGACAAGTTCCCTATGACTCCGGCGGGGAAGTTGGACTACAATAGGCTAGAAAGTCTGATAACAAGCACAGAGGTCATTGTGCCTGTCTCGTCATCTTTGACTGAAACAGAGGCCAAGATAGCGGACGTCTGGCACAAGATGTTGAAATTGGAAGATGATGGTGCTTTTAATTTCCACTCAAACTTTCTAGCACTCGGTGGCCATTCACTGTTGCAGCTTTCATTGGTGAACCAGCTTAACCAAGTTTTCAAATGCTCCGTGGATATCAAAGATGTTATTCAAAACCCTGAGCTAGGATTTCTAGCTAAGCGTATCGATACACTACTCTTACACACTCAGAGCGAGCCGACGATACCTCGAATCCTAGATGAACTTGGCCCAAAATGCTTATCGCCTATTGAATCGGATTGGTGTAAACAGTATCACACTACAAAGGATACATCATCTTTTAATGTTTCCGTTCTTTATAACCTTGAAACAGGACTAGTGGACCTCAAAAGGCTTGAAGACGGGTTCAATGAGGTTCTCGATCGCCATGAGATCCTAAAGTCTTTCTATGTTTCCTCGTCGAAAGATTTCGAGAGACGTCAGTATACAAAACCGCCGACAGTCCGTCGAGTGAGCACCATTTGTGCCCAAGACGAGGTAAATAAACCATTCTACCTCGATACCGATTATCTTATCCGTGTACTACTTTCTGATGAAAGCCTCCTTATCTGTTGCAGCCACATAATCTGTGACCTGACGACGTTGAAAATATTAATGTCAGAAGTTGTTAGTCTTTATAATGGTTGTCATCTACCTCCCGTACAAAGATTATATCAAAACACGACTACCTGGTCGAACTCGAGCAATGATCACGACTCTATATTCTGGAGACAACATCTGCTTCCTGTTATTCAACAGAAATCTACATTCAAGCGGCAAGTCGGGTTTTCAGGAACTTCTCGCACAGTAAAGTTAGATAAGCTACTGGCTAGTGCTATTTTCGATTTTCTTGATGCATGTACGGTGACACCGCACCAGCTCGCACTCGCAGCTGCGGCTTTGGCTCAACAATTCGAGAATCAAACCATCGACCTCGTAATTGGAATGCCATACATCAACCGTACTCAAGAGGATATGAAGACAGTTGGATTATTTTTAGAGCAGCTACCTACTCGGATAAAACACTCAGCATCTTCAGCAGACGAGCATCTTGATTCCTTTCTAAAAAGCACTCAATACTGCAGTCAATCAGCACTAGGGCACGCTACTTCCAATGAGAAAATTAGGAGTTACTTGGGGCTTGATCCGTGGGACTTAAACGGCTCTATTTTCGATACTATGGTTACATTTCACGATAATCGAGATACGGACCTTTTCCCCATCCCTGGAGTATCGCAGCGGATTGTATGGAGTGAAGGTTGTAAATTCGCACTCATGTGCGAATTTACCGCAATTAATAACGAAACTATCATATTTCGTACCGAGTATAACGACAAAATATACTCCACAGATGACGTTGTTGATTTCCAAGGTTTGGTTCTCGCTGCATTGGAGCAGTTCACAGTCAAGGCAACATTTGAAAGCATGCGGAGCCATCTAAGATCGCTGAAGAATGGCCACAAATCCAAACCCAAAGTCGAACTTCTCCCATTTGCCAGTTTCATTTGAATATGTGCTTAAAAAGACCTATCACAGTCGATAAATATATCAAATGTTTGCAAGCAATACTCTCAATCGTATATAGTTTTTTGGTTGGCGCTCGCCAAATTGGTCAACGACGAGCTGAAATATCAGTAACTGCTTTCGATGTCACTATTTACTATATTAAATAACAATTTAGTATGAGTAAGGGACATGTATTTTATTAATTGCAGTCTAATTTTCAAGACCCCAGCAAAAAAATTAAGCCATCTACTTGGCTTGTTTTCGCTATCTTCATGCGAACGAGGACGAGACATTCTATTCGGCTCCCGTACCCCCTTGTGAGTTCGTTGTCTGACTAACAGATGAACATGTCGGCAGCCGGAATATATATGAACAGCGACTCCAAAAAGTTCGCAAACACAACACTATCAGCAACACCTACAAGCTTGGAGTCCCTTCTTAACACAATGGATACAGACAACTTCCACGCTGCGGGATCCGATGATATCTGGTACCTAGCTTACGGTTCGAATATGTCCCGAGCGAAATTTACCGGGTCCCGGGGCATTACTCCGAAGGCTGCCGCCCGAGTTCGCATCCCGGGTTGGGTCTTGGCGCTGAACATTCCAGGGCTCCCTTATTCCGAACCCACTTTCATGTCTGTGGTGCCCCGGGAACCCTTAGCGATAAGGCAGCGAGCACGATTGGTACATGTTGATCTTCGGGATCAAGGTAGCCGCAAAAACTATTTGTCCGGCGACAAAAGTCCAGAAGTGGCGATAGAACAGGATCCGGATGTACTAGGGGTTGCATATTTGATTACCAAGATACAGTACATCCATGTTATTGCTTCAGAGGGTGGTGGAACTGCGTACAATGACATCGAACTGCAAGCTATACCAGTCGATGGCAGCGACAAGGCAAAAACAGGAGAAAAAATTTCGGTAAGAACTCTAGGGTCTGCAATGGTAAGAGAACCATGGCCAAAGCCTAGTCAGAGATATATGGACATTGTTACTTCAGGCTCGATAGAAGCCGGTATGCCGGCCTATTACCAGAAGTATCTTGAAGATATTCAAGTATACAAAAAGCCCAAAGATATAAGACGCAAAACCGGAACTGCAATATTTCTAGCTATGTGGGGCCCTGTGATGCTCTTGCTGGAAAAAATCACGAAAGCTTCTATAAAAAACGACGGGTATGCGCCATTGATAGTTATATGGCTGGTTAGAGGCACTATGTATCTTATCTGGCTCATTCATGACAAGATTTTTGTTCCTATCATTGGGAGAGGGGATGGCTACGAGCAAGAGATTAAGACTACCATCAATGAAATGGATGCTTCGGGAGAGAAGAGAGCGCTCCTCCAACACAAGAATGATAAAGTTTGTACTTATGTTTAGCAGCCACTTAAACAGATGCTTATGACGGCTTCAAGCTCTCTCTTTCCTCCACAATGGTTTGCTTCTCCCACATAGCATGGTACCGTTCTCGTTGAGCAAGAAGCTCAGCATGTCTTCCGCGCTCTACTATTTCTCCCTCGTGGAGAACTAGGATCTGGTCACAATGTGTAATGGTTGAGAGGCGATGACTATCGGATTAGTCGCATTCTAAGATAGCTTCGTTGTATATAAAATGGGAGACTTACGCTATAATTATTGTTGTGCGTCCTCTAGTCACATTCTCCAGCGAACCCTGGATTAGTCTTTCCGTATGAGAATCTAG
>JANIPN010172944.1:20888-41965 GCA_027478595.1 Erythroxylum anguifugum
AATTTATTTTTCTGCCTCTTCATTCATTGAAAGAGGACAATACTGTTAAATAATAAATTACATTTGTCATAAGTAACGTAAACATAAGCCTTCTGTTTTCTTATTAAAAAAAATTGTGCTAATGGTCTAGTGACGCTTACTCTTTGCTTCTCGCCTCCCGATAATTTCAACCCTCTTTCCCCAACAACTGTGTTGTAACCTTCGGGGAATTCGAGGATTCTCCGATGGATACTAGCGGCTTCACAAGCTTTGACAACTTCCGCCTCGCTAGCTTCAGGTCTAGCGTAGAGCAGGTTATACATGATACTCTCGTTGAATAAAATCGTGTCTTGGGGTACAATGCCCATATGGTTACGCAGGCTTTGAATGGTAATGGAATGCACATGATGTTGGTCAACGAAGACTGCTCCTCGATCGATGTCGTAAAATCTAAATAAAATCTTTAGAAGTGTCGATTTTCCACTTCCACTTTCGCCAACGATGGCGGTTTTTGTACCCGGTTCGACGTTGAATGAGACGTGTTTTAACGCGGGCTTACGAGTTCCGTAAGCAAAACTGACATTCTGGAATGATATGTGCCCTTTGCACTCCTGAACTTCGACAGCTTGGGGGCTGTCGCGAACCTCTGGTGCAATCTTAAACTATTGAAGGTTAAGAGCATTTTCCTGTGGTGGGAGCGAGGACCTACTAGCTCAAGCATGCGCTCGGCATCAACTAGATTGTTCTGAGCCTGATTATAGAAGCTACCAAAGAAGGCCAGAGGTGCATGAAGCTGAGCGAAATATGTAATAAGTGTAACAAAATCGGAAACTCTGAGCGACCCAACTGATATCTGATATGCGGATAGAAGCGTAACAAGAACGACTCCAAGCATAAAAATAAAGTTTTGTAGAGCATTGAGTGCATTGAGCGAGAAAAGAACCGAGAATTCTGCACGCTGGAAAGAGCGAACTAGCTTATCGAACTTGTATACCTCATTCGCGACCGCACAATTGTGATGAACCGTCTCGTATGCCATAATAGCGTCAGTTCTATTACTTGTTAGTCCACCTATCACCATGTATGTCGGTAATCCCTACTTAGATGCATCCATTTCACGATCCCTAGTAGCCATTTTTCTTCTTGCCCTTCCTCTATATTTAGCCATATATATGGTAGCGAAAAGATAGCTCCACATCACGCCAATCACGATAATAGAATAAAAGGCATCGAAGTTAATGAAGAGATATACCGCGGCCACACCAAGGTCAAATACCATGGGGAACAACTGAAATGCAAATCCATCGAGGAAGGTATTTAAAGATCCACCCTTACCTAAAGCAGCCATGACTTCACCGACACGCTTGCTAAGATGAAAATCTAGCGATAAGCATAAAACATGTTCAAAAGCAGCGCAAGAAAGCCTTTGAAATAGCGACTGACTAATGGGAATCCATATGATAGCTCTAAATGAGCCAATCACCCCTTGCTGACCCTGCAAGCCCCGATAAATGCAATATAGCGCAATGTCCTTGTAAGGCATTTTATCTCTTCCCAAAGTCTCGACGAGAACTCCAAGTTGATACGGTACGAGTATATTGACGATGCGCTGCGCTATCATAAGTCCGAAACAAAAGACCGTTAAAGCTTGCTGCTTCCGAGAATCCGACGGCCTAAGCGACGTTAATGGTGGTAAGATTTATATTACTATAACTAACCATATGTATGGGAACAAGCTGCTGAATCCCACGAAGTAGTCTAGCCACCCAGTAGTTTGTGCATCCTTAGCTTGCGGCTTTTGAGGCTTGCCGTTATGCTGTACGTATGTATGCCCACTCCCAAGCAAAGGTTCGCTCTCCAAATCATTAGCACTCCCTATGCGCGGTGGAATTCGTCTATTCCAACGAAAAATGATGATCGTGGTGACCAAAAGAAATGACCTCAAGCTCCCAGCAGCAATTTCGCTGGCCTCAAAACTTCCAAGGTTTTCATATTGTTCTTCTGTCATGCCGACGATGGAAAATATGGCGATCTCAAAGGTAGTAGCCAATATCCACATATGCCAGTTCGATGGATCGGGTGCGAAAGGACCGTCGGGATCCGGTAGAAGTCCCGCTGCAAAATAGAGAAATAGTCCAATATAAGACGCCTGTGTGTTTGTAAGCCACTGAGTCCTTCCATGTCACGAACACTCACAATCTGAGCCTGTATCACGCGAGATTCGACATTAAATCGGATAGCTCTGCTCGCGGCCAACAGCGCGAACACGATGCTTAGAACCTAAAGATCAAGTGAGCTTGTGAATTGGATCTACCAGTGTTACTTACCAATGAAAGACAAATAATAAGTTGGATGTACCAAATGATCTTGTTCGACTTCTGCGCCTTTTCCGTATGGTCTGCCGCAGCTCCCCGGCGGTAAAGGATTAGATTAGAGCCTAGAAGCCCTATAGCAAGGCACACTGGATAGGCGTACAGCACGCCTACGAGCAGGCTCGAATTCATCTAATTTAAATAAGCCGGTGGACCTAAATTGACCACGAACTACTCTCAGCAGCGCAAATTTGGCCTGTAGAAGCTATTTATCAAAGAGTGCCGCAGGAAGAGAGGTAGTGCATATTATATAGATTCAAGCCGATTCCTGAGTGTGAGCAAACCTCAATTCTAAACACTGTATGATATTTAGAAGCTTGATTCATTCGCTCGTTGGTAAACCAACTTATATATTTCAGGAAAAATCGAGTTCGCAATAACTACGTAGTTATTAGGATATTTGGTTATCTGCGAGAAGTTGCTCTAAACCTGTCTCGGATCTAGGTAGCACCTGCGAGTCCTGGCGTATCGGAAAAATGGTTCGGAGATAGGGTCCCCGTAACAACACCTCCAGGTCGGTCTCCGGCTGCCCGCCGGGCGGGCAGATTAGATGCCAGTCGGTCAATATCCTCCCCAAATATAACGTCTCTTTAGCAGATTAATCTACAGCTTGACAATTCCGTCTTTGACACAAAAGAAAGGATGGCAAACAAAGGAGGGCTATCTACCCGCGGTTGGGACAATGTTGGACACATCATGCCGAAGATTAGTGCGGCAGTTAAGGAGAGAGAGCGCAATGATAATCCGAACATCGATCTTGCAACCGCTGAAAACTGGTTGATACGTCCCGAATTGATTGAGATGTGCAAAACGAGTATACTTGAGAATCTTGTTCCTTTGGACTTCTCTTATCCTCGGGGGTTTGGGGGATTTCCGTCAGTTTTAGAAGCTTTCGCAAATCTTTTTAATTCGAACTTCAACCCTAAAATACCGGTCGAAGTGTGTCACTTAGCAACCGCTCCTGGTGCAGCAAGCTGCGTTGATGCATTATTATATAACATCTGCGAAGCAGGAGATGGTATTCTTATACCTTCTCCTTATTGGAGTCAGAAGAGTCTCCAGGTCGGACTTACTCTCGTGCTAACAATATACAGACGGTTTTGATTTCATTGTCGGAGCACGAACATCTGTGGTCCCGGTACCAGTGGTAACCGAAAGCATCGACACTGCTCTCTCGATCAACCTGATAGCCGCTCTAGAAGATGCATTAAAGGGCGCGAAACAGCCCATTAAAGCAGTTATTTTGACCAATCCGTCAAACCCTATTTCTAAATGCTACCCGAAATCATGTATCGAAGAGTGCATCAAGTTCTGTCACAGAAATGGATTACACTATATATCTGACGAGGTCTATGCATTAACAGAATTTGTTGCCCATGATATGCCGAATCCGGAGCAGTTTGTCTCGGCACTTTCAATAGATATAGCTGCTATTGGATGTGATCCTTCGCGTGTACACACAATATGGAGTACAAGTAAGGATCTAGGGTCTAGTGGCATTCGCATGGTAAAAAAACCCTGGAAATCATGACGGTAAAATGCTAATAGTTGTTCGTTGCAGGGATGCACGGTAACTCAAGCAAACCCGGAGATGCAAGCTGGCCTCGTTCTTGCATCCAATACTACAACTTCTTCACTGTCGGCGGTGTTTGTTAGCGCGCTGTTGACCTCACCCAAGCTCCCGGAAATCTTTAAACTTAGCGGAAGCCGCCTTTCGGAGGGTTACAGCAGCCTAACATCTGTATTAAAAAAGCACGACATTCCATATATACCAGCAAACAAGGGTCTCTACTTGTTCGCGAAGATCGTTCCAGAATGCAGCAGTTGGGAAGAGGAGGCTACGGCAGTTTCGAAATTTCAGAAAGCTGGAGTCAACATCAGCGGCGGAAGATCTTTTCACGGTCCTGAGTCAGGAAAAGGCTGGGCTCGCATTGGCTTCGCTGTAGAGAAGTCACAGATGGATGAAGCAATTAAAAGAATAGACCTAGCATTGTCTATGCGAGTGTCATAGATGCTGACAGATCATTAACGACGATTAGGGAGTATGACTCAAGTTGCTGGATGGTCGAGCTTCTAGTAGAAGATACCCAACCGTGAACACTAAAATTGCAGAAGCAACGTATCCACTCACGAAGAAAAACATTCTCCCATCAGGCAAGACGGTTTGAAGCCCTCCTGGATTGCAGGTGCAATAAGACTTCCCAAAATCTCCATTGTAGCGAGAGCTACAACTGCTGCAGGACCGTCAGACTTATCAAACATTGTGACAAAACTGCTTTTGATGAAAGAAGGCGTAGGGATACCAAGAGCGTAAAGAGCGACAATTCCATAAACCTGCCAGACTTACGTTGTAAGCCTAAGAAATAGTGCGGCTGCTTGAATAGTCAATGAAAATATCGCGAGGATAGCGTTGTTTCTCCCTTCGCCGCCGTTTCTCTGTTCGTGTAGAGTATTGTCACGCCTTCGAAAGAGCCGTAGAATGAACTGTCCTAGGAACAGAGTGGTCAAAAATTACACAGAAGCAACTACATACGCTACAGATAACAAAAAGCCGTTACCTTTAACTGTAAATCCAAAATTGATTGAAGTATAGACCGAGATTGCCGGAAACGAATATGATTGCACTGTGTTGCATAATAACAGTTCCAGCCCTGCGGTGGTAGTCAATGGTTTCCTGGAGAGCATTGCTAAAGGAGAGATGGCTGTTTTAAATAACATTACAAATCGTGGTAGGTGAGGGTTGTCTTCGAGATTGGACCTTTTGAGAAGTACGTTAACACGGCTTTGCTGTTCCCTGGAGGTGCTCCGAACGCAAACAGCCAGATACAAAAAGGTTACTGTAAAGATACTTAATGCAAGAGCAAAGCTCGATTAGAAACTTGGAAGAATGCTGGCTATGGAAGGACTGACTGAGATTCCAATCATGTTGAGTGCCAAAAATGTACCAATGAATTTAGAAACAGTTTACGGATCCGAAATTTGCACGTATATTACGTTGAGATTGAAATGTAAAATATTGTCTGATGCGAAGCCTTCAAAAATTTGACCGCTGACGGCTACAAGGACGCTTTTCAAATACACTTGCGTTTATCAATGGAAAATACATCGTAGAATTAGTTGCCCGATACAATATCCAGGCCTGGAGACTCAGTTTAGGGTTACGTTTTGCAATCTTCACAACAGAGCCTAAGCCAGTGCAAGCACAGAAATTAGCGATCGTCATCGCTATCGCTGCGGTGGCAGCATCCATGCTTTTATCGCCACCAGAGCAGTGTCTAGGGGTTTTTTGCATGTCAGTTACAGGTAGGCGTAAGTTGTTGTTGCTGCTGTTGCTGCCAAGACCAGCGAAGAGAAAAGCGCGATAGGTAAAAGTGTGCGGGCTGTAACCCGACGTATCTCATTTTGTTTTGACTGACAATTGATCAGTGGGTCTACTGAGGTTTTTCGTTGAATTTCTGGCTGACTTTCTCCCGACGGAAGCAGTTTCGAGGTTTCCGTTACCGTCATTTTAAAATTTATCTTATTCTGCGTTCGTGCCTCATCGGCCACAACGGTTGTAGATGCTGCCTAGGATCTAGATTAGCAGGGCTGTTGTCGATTTCCCCCACAGGATTAGCTTGTTAGCAAGTGCCAGTGCGCGGCTCAAAATCAAACAAATCACTACCATTCTTTTGAAATCTACATGCCGAAATAATTAGTCTCCTCTGGTTGAACGCATCGGCACGACTAGCCTGAACGTGAAACCGCGCAAAGGATTAAACTCTGATCAATGTGTATTCGGCGAGTACTTTAGCTTGCCAATGGCACCCGGCGGGGCCTAGCTTGTCGGGGCCCGGGGAGGCTGACGTAGCCTACCACGCAATAGCTTCAGATAGCCGAGCTTTCTAAAGAACTTAAAAAGCTAGATAGGTTTATTTGTATGAATAAATTTCAGTATCTCTCACAGAGGCAAAAATGGGCGTGGAACCCTTGGCTGTCGAGTACACTCTTTTGCATCTCATTGACGCACTTCAATCAAGCCTGAAGGTTTTGACGGGGGAAGGAAAGGCTCAACTCGAACAAAACCTTCATGATTCAAATAGCTTACCGAATAAAAAGCTTTATGATCTAGCAAGCCAGGCCATAGACCTGTTGAATGAAACACAACAGCTTCTAGAACCCAGCCCGCTCATTCTAGCGGACCACTTTTTAGGTAAATTTTCCTGGACCAGTTCGATAAGGTTATGACATTGACTGTAGACAGGATATGCTAATTCCAAATGCCTCAACGCAGTGGTAGACCTTGGTGTACCGGATTTACTTGTCGCGGGCCCGAAACCTTTAACAAAGATTGCTAAGGAAAGCAGCGCACGTCCCGACCGACTTCGGCAGGTTATGCGAGCCTTGGTCAACAATGGGATCTTCTCGTATGATAAATCTTCTGATACATATAGTAACAACAGAACCTCTGAGCTGCTGCTGTCTAATCATTGGCAAGGATGGAATAACTGGGTAAATCTCTATGGTAACGAGTTTTATGACATGGCGCGTGGAATACCGTCTGCCTGCGCCGGAAATGCCACGCGGTCTCCGGCACAAATTAACTACGATACTGATGACAGTATGTTCAAGTATTTTTCTGACAAAGGATGGGTTCCAAAATTGCATAAGACTTTGGGGGCTGGTGCTATCGCGCAAGCACCTGGCATACTTGCCGATTATCCCTGGGATCAAATCGCTGATGGGGAAGTCCTGGATATTGGCGGGGGAGGGGGTGCTTTACTTGCGTCGCTGCTTCGCAATTATCCTAGCTTAAAAGGCGGGATCTTTGACATGGCTAATGTGATAGAAGTCGCAAATAAGAACTTTCATACATCGGAAGGTGAATTCTCTGACGTTGGTGACAGAGTCACCCAAGCTCGTCTGATAGTCGGAGATTTTCTCGAATCGGTTCCTAGCTTTGATTACTACACCATGAAGTGGTGTCTCCATGATTGGGATGATTCCAAGGCCTTGAGGGTTTTGACTAACATCAGAAAAGCGATTAAGCGTGGACATAAGAGCCGTCTCATTATTCTTGAATCGATATTGGCGGACGGAAGGTCTCAACGTTTGTCTAGATACGCTGATCTCAACATGTGGATAGCTGCCAACGGGCAAGAGAGGACTGAAAAAGAATGGATATCTTTGGCAGAGCAGACGGGTTGGAAGTTGAATGCGGTTTATCAGCTTCGGAACGCCTGGCCTAGTGCAATTGAGCTTCTTCCTGATTACAACTCCGCTGTAAGCAAGAAAATTGCGAAACAATTGGCCACTGAGAGCGACTGCAACAACTTTGGCGCGTACAAGAATGAGAAAGCCGAATCGTATCCTTCTGAAATGTCGTTCCTCGAGCCATGGGACAGTTCTAAGGGTCAGCCGTTCTTTCGCTCGGCGTGCCAAGAAAGTTACCAATCAATGAACTTTACTTGGGAAGACCGTAACGTATTCGTTACTAACGCGCGCCCAAGCAAAGACTCATTCAAACTCGATGTGCACGGTTTTGCATATCTTTCAGATAGCGACGGCGCTCCATCTTCACTGCTCGAGGCTCTGAGATCTGGCGACAAGGAGCTTGTATCCCGCGAGTATTACCCACGTGTTGAGACGCTTGTCAAAAACCACACTGGCGCCTCGCGTGTCATTATCTTTGACAGTACCACGCGCAAGCGCGACCCGAATCTTAAAAAAGAAGACAATCCCAATGGCAAAGAGCAACCAGCGACAACAGTCCATTGCGACCAAGGCCCACGGGGGGCCATTCGACGACTGCGTATGCATCTTCCGGATAGTGAAGATGCGGACGCTTTACTCGCCGCTGGTACAAGAGTGCACGCCATAAACGTTTGGCGCCCTCTAAGGGGTCCGGTGGTTGACTGGCCGTTAGCCCAAATGGATTATTCGAGCTTGGAAAAACAGAATATATATCCAGTTGATCTATGGAGAGGCAGCTGGGAAGATAGAGGACAGACCATGACTTTTACTTATAACAGTGGACAGAAGTGGTACTATCTAGACGGTCATCAAACTGATGAGGTTACACTTCTTAAGATTTGGGATTCTAAAGAAGATGTAGCAAGGTGTTGCCCACACGCCGCCTTCAGCCATCCCGCTACGCCGGTTGGCTGCGATCCAAGAGAAAGCATAGAAGTGAGGTGCCTAGTAATTTATTGATGGAGAATTATTTCTATTTCGAGTTCAGCTATGTGCGTTTAAATATTTTAATTTTTATATCCCATTCAGCGCAGTTTATATATGTCACCGGAATCCGTTGTATTTTATTTGGATTATTGAATATTCTTAAATTAAAAATTTTCAATTATCGTATTTCAAAAGTCAAACATCTTACCCCCCCCTGTACGATTTAATATCTCGGCACAAAACTGTAACTTGAATTGAATATGCGGCTTAACTTATATATAAGTATTGAAGCATAATACAGCTAAGAGATACTGAGACAGTTTGCGAAGCAATAATTTAGCTGGCCATTTGCGTTGCTCGTTCATGTTCAAAAGAAGGTTAAATCTACCACCGAAAAGCTTCCTAAAAGCTTGAAATTAATAACCAAGACTCTTCATAACTGTCGGCTATACTCGATATCGTCAGATGGGGGGAAAGGTGAGGCGTCTGTATACAGCAGGATTATAGTCGATCTGGCATGCGTTATGTCAAGCCTCGGTTCTGTTAGTTCTCCGGGTTATATGACAATTCGTTACATATTTGCAAATATGACGGTACGGAGCTAACCTAACACCGTCATATAGATCTGCGTAGAGTATGGTGGACGGAAATGGTTGCCTTAGCGTTATACGAATTATAGGATAGACGGAAGCTAGATTAGGGGAAGAGCGTATCAATAGTTCGAACATTTCGTTCTTCGACGTTCGCTAATTGGAAGGCCTGAGCATTACCGTCACACTGTTATTACCGCCTATAGCGAGAGAGGAATGTCCGTCAGTCGATCAAATTGTTAAAGTACGCCGACGTGCGTACGGGGCATAAACAACCCGGCTCAACTAGACTCGGTTTGAGGTAATTAACAAGTAGTTTGAACCTTATACGAAGCTAAGAAAATCAAACAATTTAGGGCTTCCAACGTAGGTAGTATGAAAAGGACCACACGTTAGCCATCGCCAGTGAAGGGTGTGACATTTCTTCATCAACGAAGCAATTTTTTGGCATAAAACCGACGTATGGTGGCGATGTCCCAAATGTTTGACATTCACTTTATAGGAATATAATCTATATCAAAGTTTTGTAACAATTTTATTGTCGTAGCAAAGACTTTGATTGTTTTATGCAGACACTTTAAACTAGAATACTTATAAGTTAAATATGTTCGATAAGTTCGGTGACTTATTTTTGTACCAGATACAGAGTCTTTAAAGTAATTATACATTTTCTACAAGCCGTTGAACTCTAAGCAATGAATCTATAAGCTAGCATTGATCCGCCAACCACATAATAGACCACCGTCACCCAAATTTCAACTCAAAGTTATATACAATGCATACTATATTTTGTTTTGTCACGCCCGATTATCATTTAAGTAACACCACTGTTACAGGGGACTCCAAATCGTGCAGAACCTCGCCATCATTTATGAATTCGCAATCTTTTCGAATTCGGACGTCAACGTTTGTAACCTTGTTTCTACATCACTATGGCAGGTTGTCTCACCGATAGTGATAGTGTCATCCTTGGTAGCTAAGGCCACAATTCGTTTTATAACCTCTCGTACCTGCCGTATTTCTTTGAGGACCACTCGCGCCCGCCATGCTCGCTGCTCTCCGGAATCGACTCGAAAACCACCAAAGCCAAAACCGGATAGCATGCCTCCAACAGAATCAAAATGAGCCAGACTACCCGAAGCGACACCATTCACAGATAGACGATCTGTCTCGTCCAGAAAAGAAGCGCAGGCGTTCTCCAACACTGTGATCAACTGAAACATGATAGCCCCTAGGAGCATATGACAGCTCCTCCCAGAAGCTCCGGCATCTACAACCTGGGTCAGAGAATTTATGGCTTTACGAACGACGTCCAATGAAAGATCGAGAACCTTGCAGCGTGCATCGATAAATGTTTCTAGATTCGAGACGATGGTGCAGCAAGCAAACACGCACTGGCTCTCAAGACAGGGGTCGATACTTCTGGTCGTATCTTGAGAGGCTATCCCTGGCGAAGCCACCGATCGTGATACTGTCGTCACTGGTACTTCGGGTCTAGGAATCTGTACAGAGCTCATGTTTTCGGCTGTTGAAAGAGAAGAATGCGATTCAGCAGCGCTAAAGTCAAAGTCGAGGCCAGCTCCAGTCGACTCCGATGCCGTGCTAGATATCGTGCCGTGGTAACTCATGTCGCTGGTCTGTATGCTTTCTTGAAGGTCTGGGGTATGGTCAAGCTCGAACGGGTCGTCGAAAATGTCCTGGACACCATCTGTAACCAGAGATGAATAGCTTGTCAATGGCTGCATACTGCGACTCCATTCTCCAGATACCGGAGGCGGAGTTTCGGATTGATGGTTCGCGTTGCGCGAGAGATTGGATTGAATCTGCGATGGCTTTTGTTGACGAGAAGCTTGACTGGCTTTATTGATCTGATGCAGCGAGTTTGCCCCTTTCTTTCGAATCCCAGGAACTTTTCCGACCATGGAAGTTTCATATATACAGCTTTGCTGATAGGAAAAGCATCGCGCACAGGTAGGCTTTTCGCCAGAACATTTTACCTAAGCTGTGTGGGCATGCGATAGATTGGTATGCGCGGGGAGACTAACCTTAGCGGCATTGCATGAATTGCAGGCTTTTCTTAATTTACCGGTGCTTCGACCATCTTTGCTACTGGTCTGTCTACCGCGACTTTAGATCCTGCTAATATCTTATACGTCTCAGGTGCGGCGAGTCGTACCTTTGAGAACTACCCGACGACAGCATGTCTCGTCAAGCAATGTAATGGAGAAGTTTTAAGTTTCTAAAGAAATCACGCTAGGGTCGCCGAGGAAATTTATTACTGTCAAAAGGAAAAGTAAGAAGACTGGTCGCGCAGGTCTATGATGATTGCGGAATTGGAAAAGATCTAGCCCTTTGATACATTATAAACAACCGAAGTCGCAGCTCTCGAGAAAAACAGCAATACGATCGTCGTAAGGCGAGGTAAGGCGAGGCATTCAAAAACCTTGGGACCGACAATGCCTGTGAGCGGCACATGTAGGTATGGGACACACACACACCTACAATCCACAGTGGAACAACTCTGAGCGGAGGTGGGGACTGCACGCAGTCGATCAGCCTGCATGCTCGAGGGTGGCCTGAAGTAAGTGCTCGAGGCTGCGCCTTATATATCGCCCAAACAGACAACCGGAACTTGAAGTTAAATTTCGACACACGGTGTTTGGTCCCAGTTTCTATGAACATCTAGAGCCGATATGTTACCTCAGCTGATGCTTAGTCTAGAGCCGATTTACCAACGTAGCGAGGGAGGTATGCCAAGTCCGCTGGAGCTGACGGGGGCGGGTGTGCAGACGGAAAGTGGAGTAGCTTCTAAGCAAAACAAATTATTACATGCGATCCAATACTGTTCAAATAGGTAACCCTCTGGGGGCGCATATCCTGGCTTAGCTGAGGCGTAAATAACCCATCGGTGCGGCAAGTGATTTTCATCAGGTGATGGATACCCCTAGGCTCAACTGCGGCCGGCGTCGGAAGCCTCCGAAGTATGGAATTGTCCCTTGCCCAGGTCACACATTCACCACCACCGTTCTTATATCATGAACTGCCATAAATGATTAGAAGATGAGAGTTATCATGTTTTTAATTCATCGGCTTATAAAAATTTGAATAAATAGGTTGCTCTTAGACGATGTAATCACGTTACATTTCGCCTATTGTTCATGCCAAATAATTAGTCGGGTATGACTACACCTTGTCTGATTCTCTGAGAGGACTAGAGCCACTCAAGTATTTCAAAAAAAAAGCCCAGCGAATCCAACTGCGGCGTAAATGAATGACCGAGAGGCCACGAGAGCGTCTCGAGGCAGTGACGAGGACTCTTGGTAGCTGTGCTTACGGGCATTATTGGAATTTTAAAACGTACTCGCATCGTTCCCCCCTTCTTGCTGCCAAGCCGCGATTTCACGCCGCAGGCTACGGCTCTCGTATCCGAAGGGCTCATGGCCTATGGTCGTCACCTGCCACCACGTATCTCTCCGGGCACTTAGCTTGATTTGTTTCACACTGCTTGACCTTCAGCGCCTTGTTTTCCATTATGAGAAGGTGGAGGACGCCATCTTCTCTTTATCCTCGTCCGGCACTAGAGTCACCACCACCAGCTTGTCTCCACCAGCAACTTGTCTCCACTAAGCCTATTCGGGTGGCGGGGGTAAACAAATACAGCGAAATTCGCTGAACACCCCCTTATTTAATTCTAATTCTCCCCAAAACCCACTTAAAAATTTTGAAGCTCCTCCCCAAAAACCTGCTCCCCCAACTAGGTTTAGTGGAGATAAGTTGGTGGTGGGTGACTCTACTAGGCTTTCTTGTTGGCCCTCGTGCTGGCTTTGCCTCGCGGCCTAAAACAGCGTCAGCGCACCTGTGTCTGTCTAATCGTTGACGGGCGGCCCGTTCGTTAACAATCCGTGCAGTATAGTCATAGTAGGCAAACGCTTACGGATTTTGGGCGTATTTAAGTTCTTCCTCCCGGTTCTCAGGAGTGTTCCCGGGATGTGCCCCGTTCGGTGCCGTGGAGCGTAGGCTCGCGGTTCAGCAGTGTTGTGCCTAGTCCACTCAAAAGACCCTAAGAAGCTTGTCAAGCCATCTAGCAGTGCCATCATTCCAGCTTGGATGCTGTGATGCTATGTAGTACATTTGTCTCGCTATCAGAGGCCCAGACCTCTTCGGCCTACCAAGTGGCCGAATATCGCGCAGCCATGCGCACCGAGACATTGGATTTTATTCCAATTGGGATACCCACTGAACATTTAGTGATCCTTCTGCTGTGACGAATAATAACGTAAACCGGACTCGGTATTCGTAAACCTACAAGCGCCAAAATACAAGACATTCTTCACCAAATTATAGGTAGGTACATGTGTACATAGTATGTACATCAACTTTTTAGGATTAAGCCCAAGCCTCCCACGCGGCCTACATTTTCTTTCTTCCAATAACGCAGCTGAAGGAATGCAACCCCCCCTGCGTGCGTATCTCCTGGTCCGCCCTCGCCACCAGGTCATCCAGGTATTCGGCGCTGTATCCAATGTCTAAGTTCCGGGCGAAGCGGGACACTGCCTCGCACCCGTTCACGAAACCGTCGGCACTGTCCTTTGACAGTTGATCGTCCTCTATCTTTCTTCCGACTGGCAGATGCCAGAAGCTTTCCTGCACCTCCTCCATCCTTTCGTCGATCAGCCAGCCTTTGACGTTCTCCGCGTGGTGGATCCCTACCCCCACCTTGGGCATGGCCTTGCACAATACCTCGTATACATCCGTTACTGCAGGTCCTGTCGGCTCGAAACGAATGGATTCCACTATCTGAAGCCATCCACCGGGCTTGACTTGGTCGATATAGCCCCGGATGACTTTGCGGGCGCTCTCAACGGTCGGTCCTGCAGCCGGTAGCACCATGCGCTGGTGGACCAGGTCGAACGAGCTCGCCCACTGCGGATCCCATTCGTTGTTGACGTTGTGGTCCAGCAGTTTGATTGGGGCTGGGTTGCTTGGCGGGAAGAACCGTGGTGTATTGTCGACCCCGAGAAGGAGAGAGGGGCTGTTAAGCTTTGGCAGTATAGCGCGAAGCCAGAGACCTGTTTCTCGTGGTGAGCGGCAAGGAGCAGTAAAACTTAATATCCGGTCCGCACCGGTATGGGGAGGACTATTTAAGATTCCTTACCATCGGTGCAGCCGGCATCGAGGACACGAAGGCCCGACTTAGTGAGGTCGAGGGGAGCTTGGACTAATTTGCCGTCAAGGTAATTGTAGAAGACGCGGTGCTGTCGAGCCATCCGCAGCACCTCATCTGACTGGTTGTGGGCAGAGAAAATATACTCTTCATCCTTGGCTGATTGATTATCGACCTTGGAAGCCATAGCAGAGGCTATTCACTCGTCTCGAATATCTATAGATCTTTTAATTCGAATAGAGCATGGGAACAGTTGCCACCGACACGGGATGTTAAACTAGACTCGAGAGAACTATCGCTCTGGCAAATCTATCCTCACTAGCGGTAATTATTATATGAATGAGCCTTAGCGATTTCGTTACCCTTGCGATATTGATTTGTATCCTAGAATGAGGCGATTTCGGCTGCCGCAAGATCGTTTTCCCGTTGTAAAAAGCTAAATGAACTCCGGTTACCGAATGACTTGGCCCCGTCGCAGCCCGAGATAGAGGTTATTATGCCATAATTAATAGTTATCATCGTTTAGTTCAGCAGCCAAATTTGAAATTTTAATTTGACAATGAAGTAAACTAGACATAAAACGTTTACTCGAGAGTTTGGAACATATATGAAACCCGTTTCATTTGTTATATAATATTGTAACTCTGCAGTAGTGTCTTCCTGCTCAAGTAACTGATGACGCCTGGTGGTGACATCTGAGGGCTTCAAAAATCTTTCCCGGCTGGTGCTACGACGTGTGGCGCCATTAGCGCCCGCAGAGGAAGTTTTAAGTGTCCAATATTAAGGGGAATAGGTGGTAACCTAAATGAACTAGAGGACTTGCTTCAGGTTAATTAGATGTTTTGTTCTAGGTGGGCAGCGAATTGGCCCGCTGATGTATACGCGTGCGCGCGACGAGATATTTTAAAGCATTTGTTATGCGTGAATGAACAATTTTTCCGTGCGTTTCAGCCTTGAAATAAACGTCAAATCACCAATTAGATACGCTAAAAGTAATAGAATGAATAAATAAATGGAGTCCATCGAGCCACTTCACTCCTGGGTAGCCACCAGCCTTTGGTGTCAAGAGCTTTGCCCACAGGTATTTAAAATACATATTAGTCTTATTAGATCACGAAGCTCGGTAGAAAGTCGGGTAACGACTGACAGCAACGAACCCACTTAATGTAGTCGTCTAACGCACCTATCTTAACTACCATGACCCACCTAAATATTCAACCCTTGCTAGCGTAAAACGCCACGTAACCAGCGGTAGTCCAATAAGATATTTTGTATACGAGTACAGTAAGTCATCCGAGAATACTTTTAAATTAGCCATTCGACTAGCTCTGTCCTAAATACTGCATGGACACGCCTGCTATCCTCTAATCAGAAGTATCGGGCAGCATAAAAATAAAATACAGAAGTAGCAATCCAGTAATAACCTACTTAATCAGATTGAGTCTCCGTTTTGTTCTCCAAAGTATTCTGATCGGCCGTTTCGACGTCCGTCTTCTTCTTGTCTTCCTCCAAGCCGTATTCTGTATCAAGCTCCGTGCGCATTGTCAATGACTTTTCAATAAAGGTCAGTGCGACCCCAAGCAGGCCGAATGCAATGCGGGCTTGCCATACCGGTCTGAGAACAGACGCTATGAGCTCCCTGACTTGATCCTGAGTTTCTGGCGCTAGTGCCTGGATGAAGCCGCCGCTAACTAGTCCATATGCTCTGCCACCTCTGAGTTGCGTTGCGATTTCTGGGTCAGTGACTAAATGTAAAAATCTGTCGGTTTGATTGTTGAAAATGATTGAAGGAATCGTGTTTCCCCAGACGTAACCCAGACCACGCAAGAACGAATACAGGGCCGCAGAGCTCGCAGTGTCTGCGTCCGACAGGCTGGCTTGGATTGCCGGCAGTATCGTAATCATGACCCAACCGACACCAAACGCGTCGATTATCTCAAAAGCCGCCCACTCCGCTTTGTATGATCTTATATCGAGTGTGCTAAAAAGGCCAGACGCAATCGCAGTCAAGCCAAAACCGAGCCAATGGAAGGGTTTGTATTTGCCCGTCTTGGACATGAGGCCTCCAGCTATGATGCCGGCCGGTACAAAGAACACGTTAAACGGAAGCGTATTAACGCCCGAGACTGTGGGCGAAGTTCCCAAGACTCCTTGAAAATATATTGGAATAAAAGTAATCGTCCAGACCAGCTGTACTGCTGAAAGAAAGGCCAGAATAAATCCGACGCAGGAAGTCCGATTCCGGAATAGATGTGGAGGAACGCTAGGTTCTTTAACGATGTCTAGGCTTTGGTAATAGTGAAAAGCACCCCAGCCAACAAATCCCAGCACGAGAGGGACGATTATATGCCACGAACCCCACGGAAATGTGACTCCGCCCATAATTAATGCCACCAACACAGCCGTTACCGACGCCATGAACAGCAGTCCTCCAAGATAATCGATTCTTTTCAGGGCTACTTGCCACGAGGTAGCTTTGGTATACTGAACTCGGAGGAAGAGAAAAAGCGCGACCAGACATACTCCCGCCAGAGGTAAATTCATATAGTAGATCCACCTCCACTGGCTTTCAGCAATAGCGCCCCCAATCAACGGACCGGTCGTTGCACCTAAGGCTCCAGTCGACAACACCAGGCCGAGCCATTTCCCTCTTTCGCGCAGAGGCACCAAGTCGCAAGTAATAATATCCAGCAGAACAAAAATGCCTCCTCCTCCTATTCCCTGCACCGTGCGGCCTGCGATCATCATGCCTATATCGTCCGCTCCGCCAGCGATTCCACTTCCGAGTAGGAAAAAGCAGACAACGATAATCATAGGCCAGCGACGGCCAAATACGTTGGCGAGTTGGCCCACAAAGGGCTGGACAACAGTCGAGGCCAGAAGGAAGGCACCACCAACCCATACGTAATTCTCCTCTCCCCCGATTTCTCTTGTGATAGTAGGTAGCGCCGTTGGATAGATTGTACTTTCGAGAGCTGTCGTAAAACTAAGCATGCACATGCACAGGAAGCAAAGCCAGAACTTCCAAGAACGCTTCGATGGAGCATTTTCAGGCTTGGACCCGACGGCTGTTTCGGTAACATGGGCATTGGATGCTTTTTCGTTACTATCTGCGGTGGTAGACGTATTTTCAGTTTCAACCTGAGTTTTGGAAGGCTGCTCTCCCATGTTATCAGCTGTAGACGGCGGTTTTTCCTGGCTTTCCATAGCTCCGTCCAGCGGAGAAATCTTGCTTGACTTCAAGAACAATAAATGATCTGCGACTGGCGACAACAATCACAACGATCAGTGCAGGAAATTTTTACATATAATGTTCCCGCGTGAAATTGTTTTGTTGGTTGATTTCGATCGACTCGTTCTACTTTCCAAGCTTCAGATGCTGCCTCGGACACCGGATGTGTATGTTTTCTAATCTGCAGATCAAATCTTTTGGACGCTCAGCCTTTCGGATACCGAGAATTATGGGCTGCTGCAGAACAAATGTTGCAGCCCACCACCTATTCCTTCTGCCAGGCAACAGATGCAGTTTGTAATAAACTTCTATAGAGCGAAAGCCGAATGCAATCGTTCGTAATAGTGGTTGAGCTAGCTAAGTAAATTAGCGAATGATGACCTAGTTGCGCTATCTCCCGCGCGTGCCCGACTCCGCGCGCTATTTTATCAGCCCTCGCATAATATTACTGTACTCCTTTTATTCGACTAGAAAATCTTAAAGAAAATATGAGACTTTGTCACTTAGAGCGCCGGTCCTCGTAAGAAGGGTGGCACTCAAAAGACCCTGCCTGCCATATTTGCCTCGATCCTCTCTATCTGGTCCGCCCCTAACCGTTCAAGGTGCTTTGACCGTCCGTCTCCTCCTTTGGCTTCCTGGCGATGACGCATCTAAGCTTCAAGAAGCCTCCCTCTTGCGACATCGCCCTCTCCATGTCTGGGACGATGGCGCCTAACTGCTCCTGAGTGAACCCGCAACCCCCTGGGATCCCCTTCGCAACGTCCACGAGTCCCATCGTAGCAAGAACGAAACTATGTTTACTCTTCAGCGCTAGTTCCTGATCCGTATTTTTGGCCCCGAGTGGCACGCAGACGACTCTTTCCTCAGCCTGCTTCAGCCCCAAGCTTTCAATCCACCCCTTCATCTTCCTTGCATACTGATCCTCCACCCCCATACCCTTGAACAAGGCAACAATCAGCCTGACTGCATCTCTCATGGCCGCGTACTCGTACTCCTCCCCTTCGTAATCTGCTTCGAGGAGCTGAATCCACCCGCCGGGCTTCACCAACCCCACCAACTTCTGCAGTGCGTCGGGCATGCTCTTCGCGCCGCACCCTGGGAGCCCGAGCCGTTGGTGCACGAGGTCGAAGGTTCCGTGCAATGCCGGAGGCCAGGCTGCGTTAATGTCCTGCTGTAAGAGAAGCATTTTTGGCGGTAGCCCGTTCTTGGCCGGGAAGTATTGCTCAGTGATATCGCCCCCGATCAGCGTCGGGTTGTCCAGCGAGGCCCCAAGGTCCCTGAGCCAGTAGCCGTCGGCGGTGGTGGAGTCGAGGATATGTAGGTTGGGTCTTGTCAGGTCGATCGGCGCAAACACCAAACCGCCCATACATGCCTTAATGGTTTCGTGCTGGTACTGCAGTCGGATAACCTCTGATTTAGAAGACTTGAGAAAGTAGGAGTTGGTGCTGCTATCGTTATCGGGCTCGCCGTCACCGTACGACTCGAGGGCAAAACGGTTAGTGCTCGTCTGGGGAGCGTTATTTATCTCTGGAGAAGATGGGTGCTCTGACATGTCGCGAGACGGTGCTGTTGCTAGATCCGCTGCCATTTTTGAAGAATAAATGTAAGTCGATGGTCAAGTATCGGATCAAAGATATGGTGCTGCGTATATAAGCTTCTCTTATCTGTAACTTCTTAATGCCATATTGAAGGACCTACGGGTCCCGAGACTAGCCTTTATACGTGTTAGGCTACTGGGGACCTAGATATTATCCTCACGCTGTGCTCGTGCCATGTTCACGTACTCACGCGATTACGCGATATCCACGCGATATCCACGCGATACTCACGCTATATTTACGCTGTATTCATGGTTTATTCGCGCTGTTCTCGACGTTTAATCGATACTTATTAAATTTTATTTCAACATCTACTCCTTACAGAAGGTCACTTTAGGTCGACAGAAGAATGCCTTTAGTCAAGGCCATGTCTTCACGAGAATGCATTGAATATAAAACAGCACTATCAGTGACATCAAGGATATCGAAATAAACAGCACCATCCCCCTCCCTTTAGACCATACTCGGATGCCCGTATGCCTCAGCTACGAGTTGCGCACTCGCCCCCGCGCCCGCCAGCGCTCCCGAGTACAGCGCGTGCGAAATCATCTTCATGGGCGTCGCATTGTCGCCGGCGGCGAACACGCCCGGGACGCCGGTCTGGTTGAAGGGCGGCGAGACGGCAAAGTCGCTCGTGGCGCTCCGCTGCAGGCCCAGCCCTAGGTCGCCTCGCAGCTCCGTCGGCGGCTTGTGGACCAGGAACGCCTCGACGGCCGCGGGGGTGCTTGCCTCCGAGAAGTGGAGGGTTATGCGGGGCTGGGATGCAGTGGTGCCGGTTCCCGTGCTTGTGCCTTCCGCTGCTCCTGCTGCCGGGAGGCGCTCGAGGCGCGCGATGGGGCTGTCATCTACTGTGATGTTCGACGTAGAGCTGCTCTGGAGCGTTCCCTCGAGCTCGGCTTTCAGGGTGGAGTTGCCGTTCGTATAGATTGTTACCTTTGCTGGGGTCGCTATCGCGGCGCTGCGGGCCATGTGCAGGGCGTACGGTCCGCTGGCCAGGTCTCCCGTCGCGAGCACGCCCGAGGAGGCGCCGCCGCGGAAGTCCAGCGCTTGGCAGAGGGTGCAGTAGAAGCTGCACAACAGGGGAAAACAGTCAGTCTCGGTTTTTGACGGCCTCGAACGGCCCGAATGCTGAATGAAGCAAATTCAAAGGATGGGAGGATGGGAGATGTGGTCCGGGATCAAAGGCAAGGAATGGGGGGCGGGAGAATGGATGTAGATACTCACAGTACATCGGGCCAGCATTCAGCATAGCCCGGAATATCAACCGGCTTATCCACGACGCCGTGCGCGAGAATAACCTTCCGCCCGACCCACGTCTGCCCGTTGGAATCCGTAGCCTCGAACCTACCTTCGGGCGTCTTTTTTACGGCCTTGACCTCGCGGTCGACGAAGCGACAGGTATCGTACAGGCCGACGAGCTCCTTGCGAGCGGCGGCGCGGTACTCGGCGGGACTTCTCGCGTCCCAGGTGGGCAACGAGTGGATATAGCCGTGGCCGCGCGGCTGCTGGTTCGAGTCGAAGACCACCACACTGTGCAGGTGGCGGACTAGCGTATTGGCGGCGGAGAGCCCCGCGTAGCCGCCGCCGACGATTAGAACGTCGGCGACTGAGGGGGTGGTGGAGGAGGAGGAAGCCGAGTCGGTCATTTTTTCGGGGGAGGAGGAGGTGGAGGACGTACGAGTACGTAGATGCGGGTATTGGTTGGTTGGTCGGTCGGATGGTAGGGAGGCAATCGGTAGCTCGAGCTTCAGAGGTTACGAGTGCGGATACAGAGCGACGACTGGCCACCGAGGCCAGGCCCAGATTGGGTGCGAGTACTCAGCTTGTGGATGTATTTAAATAGCAGTGGTAACGATGATTTTATTCGTATGATCTACGCTGCCGTGTCTGTGCCACTTCTCTTTTTGAAACGAAGCTCTTTGTCGGATCCCGTGGCTCAAATTCGGTGGAGAAACAACTCGGCACCCGGCACCGACTGGAATC
>JANIPN010173541.1:0-17119 GCA_027478595.1 Erythroxylum anguifugum
GTGAGTAGGCATGTGGAGTGTTCGGAGTAAATCGCGTCGCATCTTTCGCTGAGCGTGACATGACGATGAATGACTTGCTCGAGACAAGTGGAATGGAGATTGACAGATTTTGCAATGTGCTAAGACATGATTAGTTCCCCGAGGTCCGCCTAAAAAAAGATGTTGATTCTCGAATCGTAGATCGGAGCTTCCATAGATTTTCTGGCCACCACCATGCCGCGCTCCGATTAATCCGGCCGGGCTTTTGTCGTATATAAAACAACTTGGAATTTCTTAGCAAAAAAAAATGCTATCTTACCACCCCCCGCCCCCTTAATTACGAATATTCGATATAGTTATCGAATATTCGAAATAGTGTATCTAGCTATTAATCGAAACTATTAAAGCTTATAAATAAATATATATCTAGTTCTTATTATTATAAATATAGCTATCGATAATATTCTTCACTCGCCGTAGCTAGAAGCGAAAGCTTTAAAAGTTAGTCGAGCTCTCTTTATCGCGAGTATCGAATCGAAAGAAGATACCGTCGCGTCGTACGATACTAGAGAAGACTAAATTAGATAGAAATAATAAGAGAAAAGAGAGTAGTCGTAAATAAAAATTTCGATTAAAATCGAAATTTAAAAGAAAAGAGCTAGATATATTATAAGAATATATAAATAAAGAGTAAAAATAATTAGAAGAAATTATAAAAATAAATCGATTCGATAATTACACTAATAACGATACGAATAAATTAAATAAGATTATATAACGAAGAATTTTATTTACTATAATAAATTAGTAATCGGAATTAATTCTCTTAATTATATTAGCGATTTCGAATATTCGAAATAAAATATCGAATATTCGAAATATTTTAAAATTAGTCTTAAATATTTTTCGAATAATTATTTTAGAATTTTCGAAATCTAATTAAGAATATATAAATATATTCGATAATATTATATATTTTAAAATTAAATTAAAATTAGCTATACGATATAAAATAAAGTTACTATATATAGAGATATATTTAACGAAATTATTCGAGAAACTCGAGTTATTAAAGATTAAGAAAAATATCGAAAAGATTATATATAGATTTAATATAGATATATTTAATCGATATATATATAAGATTATAAAATAAATTATATATATTAAAATATTTTAATCGAGATTTAAGAATTATCTATAGACTCTATAGAATTTTTTAATATTCGAATAGTAAAAATTATTATTAATTATATTATTTAAAGATAAAAGATAGTTTTCTATATATATAACGATTAATATCGATATAATTATTAATATATCGAATATTAAAGAATTAGTATTAAATATTCGAGATTCGGAATCGAATATTCGATAATCGATATAGAAGCGTTTATATAAAATTATATCGTTAGATTTAACGATATTATTCTCTTTATCTCGTCGAAAGTATACTATAAGAATAAATTATCTTTTTAATAAAACTCGTTAAAGAACTATAGTATTTAAAATATTTATAGAGTATAAGAAATAATTTATTCTAAAATAGTAGTATTTTAATAAAATATATCGAAATTTCGACTATTTCTATTTTAAAGAGAGTAGAGAAAGCGTCTATTACTTTATAGATTCTATATATATAAAAATATAGATTAAATAGATAGTAGAAGACTATAAAAGAGTATTAGTCGAATATTCTTTAAAGATATTACGTAATATTTAGTTTTAGAAATAGAATCTTATATCGAATATATCGAAAAGATCTATATTCTATATATAATAAAAGAAAATAAAGATAGAGTAAGCGATATCGTAAAATATTATAACTAAAATAATAAATATATAGAAATAATAGCTCGAATTTATTATAATAAAACGTATATCTAAATATATAAATTAATAGAGCTAGAATATATTATCTCGATTTTATTCTTCTATTCGATAGTTATTATATAATTATACGAATTATATTATATCTAAATATCCGTAATTCGTATATTAAATAGCGTCTTCGATTTATCCGAGATAAAATAAATATCTCGAATATTTAATAAATCTATTCGAATATTCGATATATTATATATTTTCGTCGAGAACGGATACTAAATTTTCTTCTCGATCAAAAGTGTATTTATAATTATTATAAAACGAATAATTTAATTTAATTAGAGATACGAAATAAAAAGATAAGATTATTAAATAGTTCTTCTATTAAAAGATATTAAATCGTCGTCGTAAAATTATAGAAAAAGTTTAAGAAATATATTATATTATATACTAATAGATATAGACTTTAGACGATCTTAAGACTATATTCGATTTAATATTATCGATATATAGACGTATATTAGATTTTAGCGTATCCGATAATATAGCGCGTATCTTTAGATTAGATCTACGAATATTTAAATCTATATAGAAAGAAATATAGCTTATATAGAATCTAAATAATAATTAATCTATATATATATATTTATATATAATACGATTATTACTTTAAAATATAATTTAAAATATTAATTAATTATACGAACTAATATTATTTTAATATATATAATTCTATCGAATATTCGACTAAATCGTTAAATATTTATCTATATAATTCTATCGAATATTCGATATTTCGATCGAATATTCGATAGAATTCTTTTAATCTCGACCGAATACGATCTCTTCGGATTTCGCGCTTTATTCGATATATAATATTATTAAAACTATTATCGATAGTATTATTTTTATCGAATCTAAACTATTATACGATAATAAAAATATAATAGTAAATAGCTTTCTATTATTATTATTATTACTATTATTAAATAGTAATATTATAATACTACTAAAAAACTATATATTCGACCTTTTTTATTTCTTCTTTTTCTTTTCTTCTTTTTTTTTTTAGAATATACTATTAAATACTAATTAATAGTATAATATTATTTATAGTAAATAATTCTCTTTTTCTTACGTTCTCCGTCTATTTTTAGAATTCGAATATTCGACGAATATATCGAATATTCGAATCTATTTTCTATACTTATTTTCTATCGTTTTTTATCGTTTTTTTTCGCTTTAAGATTAATATTAACTCTTATATAGCTAGTTAATAATCTCTTCGTTAACGCTAATATCGATAGAAACGCTCCGATTCGAAGCGATAATCGTAATATTAGTCGCGTTAGTCGTAGCTATTTTAGTCGTAGTATCGATATTACGATTAGAGATATTTTATCGATATAAATATCGACGATTCTCTCTATATTCGATTAGATATAGAGAGATATCGATTATCGCCGCTATAGTAAATAATATTAAAATAAATAAAAGAAGAAATTAATAAATTTACGCTAATACGCGCTATATATAGTATTAGAATAGTCGATCTATTTCTTTATCTCTCGGTTTTAAACGTATATAAGATATATAGCTCGAAATAATTTCTATAATATATATATCTATAATTATATATCTAAATTATTCGATATAGATCTATCGACGTCTTCTCTCTTTATCGCTTTCGCTTCCGTTTTCGCTTCTATTTTCGCTTTTATTATTAATTAGTAATTAAAATAAATATTCGAATTATATCGAAAATTTAAAAACTAATAGTATATATAGTTAGATTATCGACTCGAGTATTATAATTAATATAGAATATCGTTCTCACTCGCGCGAGAGTATATAAATAATTCTATCGAATATTCGATATAATTTTCGAATATTCGATACTAATATTTTTTAGATCTAAAAATATTCGCGCCGTCTATAACTCTAGTAATATACTTAAAACGATTATAAATATAAATCGCTAGCTAGACTATCTCTAGATAAAGATAGATATCCGTTTCTACTAAATAGAGATATAACTAGATCTTCTCGAGAAGATTATCGTCGATAATAATAATAAAGACGATAACGATAATAATAAGTAGTCGTCGAATAGATTAAAGGAGAGAAGAAGAGAAGAGAGAGAAAGAAAATTTATATAGTTATTTTTTTCTAGTTTAATTTAAAAATCTACAGATATAGATTTAATACTAATATTAAGATATAAATAGAGTACTACCCTAAGATACTTATATAATACGATTATTTAGATAAGCGAATATATAGATACAAATTTTATCCGTTACGACTCTATAGCAAAAATAATATCAATATTAATATCAATATTATTATAATCATCGATATCTATATCTCCGCTCCGACTATAATCGGTACTAGTAGTAAATCGAAGAGAGTATACCGACTAAAATAATATCTCTTCTTTCTATCCACGGCGCCGATAGATATCTAGAGTACGCGGATACGATAGCGAAATAATTATATATTTAAATCCGCTTATAAGTACTTCTTTACTATAACTTATATTTATAGATTAAAAAGACCGAACGCGTAGCCGTTAGCTTTATATTCTTCAATAATATTTCCGCTAATACTATCGATATCCTATATTAAGATATATTATATAAAAGTATATATACGATATATTATATAAAGATATAAATATAATAAGCTTCTAGATCTCTAATAAGATCTTTATATTCTATAATTTCTCGCTAATCCGAAATAGCTCTTTATCTAAAATAAAGACTAAAATAACGTCCAAAATCGATTACGAGAGACTATATACGCTAATTAAAATCGACTTTAACGTCCTTAGTAGTAATCTTAATAATTATATTATTTACGAAAATAATTCAGCGCTCTAGACCTTCGCGGAGATATTTAAATCGATAGAACGAGTTAAATATAGAAAGATATTATATAAAATAGAGAAAAAGAGAGATCGAAACGAGAACGAGAAAGAGCTTATCGAGAAATTAAATAATCTCTTAAAGACTCGGATAGATCTCTCTACTTAGAAATAGATTATCTACGTTTTCTATATTATATACTATATATTATATACTATATATTATATACTATATACTATATACTATAATATTAATATTAGTAGTCTTTAAAGCTCGCAAAGAGCTAACTATATAGTCGTATAGTATCTAGAAGATCAATCCGTATATAGCGACTAGATTATCTAGAGCTCACTATATCTATTCCGCTATACAAAAAATAGCCCCCCGCTAGTCCCTAACTACTGATTTTGCTACTTTAATATAACGAATAATACGAATATTGATACGAATATCTTAATATAATTTCCGTATTCGGCATAGGCTGAAGAAATTTATATAGTTATAGTTTAATTAAAATTTTTTTACTATTTAATATCTTTATCGAATATTCGTAGTAAATATCGAATATTCGACAATTAATTTAAATAATTTAGATTAATATATACTATTTTTTTTTTAACTCTAACTCTCTATTAGTTAATTATTTCTCTAGATATTATAGATCTATTTCGAATATATATCTATTTATACTATATTTAAAATACTTCTTTACGAAACGATCGTATCGATTAGTAAAGATATTATACGAGAGAAACGTATCGAAATCCATAAATATATCTTAAATCTAGATCTCTTCGAAATATTTTCGAATCTATATTTTTAAAATACTAAAACTAAATTTAATTAGATTAAAATTCGATAAATATAGAGATAAATAGCGAATCTAATAACTATAGATAAAAATAATCTTTTAAATATATTTATAATAATATATCGAAATATTATCTATAACGATAATATTTCGAGAATTTAAATATATATTATAGAGTAATAATAGATCGTCTAAGATCTATTTATAGAAAATTTCTAAATCGATATAATTTTATTAAATATTTATATATAATAAATATCTATTTATAGTATATATCGATAATATACTCTAGAATCGATTTCGAGTTCGATATCTATAGTATCGAGTTTCGATACTAATTAATATTTAAACGAATCGTCGCTATTTTATAATTTTATTAAAAAGAGATTTATCTATAAAGATTAATTATTCTATCGAAAATTTATTCGATTCGATAAATTATTATCGATATAATTTTTTATTTCGACGATCGTTAATATATTATATTTTTTTTCTAATAATTCGAATTTTCGATAGCGTTCGAGAGATTATAAATTAATTAATATATATATTAAATTTCTTTTATAGAAAGTATTTTATCTCTTTTTAATATATCGTAGAATATCGATCGATATATTTCGCGAATCTATTCTTAGCTATTTTCGTTATCGATCGAAATCTCTCTATAGTTTTATACGATAATTCTAAAGATATTCTATAGATTAATAGATTATTTAAAATAATATATATTATTTAAAGACTATAGAGAATCTCTTTTACGATCGCGGACGATTTCTATCTAAATAATAGAAAACGAACGATTCTAGTACGTAAAACTAGTGCGAGATAATTGTTAGTTTTCGATTAATATTATATTATTATTATAATATTATAAAAACTATACTGAAAGTACGAATAAAGGCTATAAAGTTGGGTTCGAATATTCGATATTAGTGTCGAATATTCGGTGGGGTAGTATTTTTTTTTTGCTAAGAAATTCTAAGTTGTTTTGTATACGATAATTACTACTGGTAATCGTCGACCGTATGAGGTGTGCACTGACTCCACTCTACTAGGCACGGCGAGCCCGTATACATGTATTCACTGACCACTGGCCTAACGGTGTAAGGATATTATCCAAAACCGCCTACCTGCCAGCGGTGAGGCTTCCAGAATTCAGGTATAAAAGCAGCCTCTCTCTCATTTCCTTCAAAGAAAAATTTTCATTTCTACATATTTCTGCCTCAGTGACTGCCGTTACTTGGCGATCTCCATCCTCTTATTTTGCCTCCACATCCTACTGTCTCTCATCTCCTGCTACTTTCTTTTTCCATTAGTCTAGTTTCCATGTACCTTAGTAGAGCTCTGGATAACCCGTTAGGGTAGACCAGTCTCTCTCATACCGACGTGGGTGTCGGTAGCAAAACGGACGTCGCTATTCTTGCGGTCCGAACTCAAATTTATGATCCAAGATGGAGCAACCGGCACCAGAAAACGAGCGCACGTACCAAACTACGAGCCTCGGGGAATGGTCTGCCTATCGCAGAGCTCTATTAAGAGCCTACGGTAAGCGGCTCTGGGCTAAGGAACATAAAGCACTAGATATGAATCAACTACTATATCAAGGTGTACCAACAGAGATAATTGGCGGCAAGCGGTATTGGGGTTCTGAAGTTATCGCCGCCGCTCGTCAAGGTCTACCATTGCCTAATCCTCCTGGCAAAATGCCACAGTCCGGAATTGTACGTATTGACTGGAAGGATCTCACTCGATGGCTCTCTGAGCGTACCTTTGGAGAGTCGGGGAACTCTTCTTGTGCTCAACCTCTTGCACCCACCCAGGAATCGCCTTCGTTTGCGTCGACCGCTCGACCGACAGATCAGGCTGGGCCGAGCCATGAACCCACCCGTGAATCGCCCTCGCTTGCGTCGACCGCTCAGCCGACAGATCAGGCTGGGTCGAGCCATGAACCCACCCATGAATCGCCCTCGCTTGCGTCCACCGCTCAACCGACAGATCAGGCTGGGTCGAGCCATGAACCCACCCATGAATCGCCCTCGCTTGTGTCGGCCGCTCAACCGACAGATCAGGCTGGGTCGAGTCGTGCACGTTCGCCGGATCGTGTCGCTACCCGCTCGTTGATGAAATCTCGACGCTCGTTGATCAAAGCTCAGCGCGCATTGATCAAACAGCAGCGCTCGCTCATCAAACAGCAACGCGCGGTGATCAAAGCTCAACGCCGCCATGCGGGTCCGCCCGGTGAGGACTAGACCGTCACTCACTGCACACAAGTATGCCTCCCTGAGAAGATGGCATGTAATCATCATCATAACGGCAGTGATGGCCCACGCGCCACCACCCGTTCAGTCCGGGTCATTTTCTCTCTCCATATCATCACATGTAGCGATGAGACGGTGAGAAAAACACCCTTTGGAACCTGAACGTGACTGCACATGATGCAGGCAGCGCACACGAGCCAAAGGGCCGACTGAGGTCTTCGTTGCTCTCGCACAGAGACCACCCGTCTCCAAACCTTCGGAAGGTAAGTAGTTGGTTGCTCATCTGTAGTCCGTCAGTAGCCCCGTGTCAAATGCGTTGAATCTGATTGTGCAATTAGTCACTGGGATCATTGAAGAAGCCTTGGTTGGCCTGAGTCCATTGCCTATCTATCTGCACCTCAGCGGCATGCTCTGGAAGCATCCTGCACACATGCTTCATACGCTGAAGTAGGCCGAGCAAAACCACAAACGCCCTCGTGCGTTGCATCTCTAAGCTCCATTATCCGTCATCACATCATGCAAAAGAAGACCGTTCGTATCTAGGGGTATCGCAATGGAAAAGCCAGAAGAAGCCGGAAAACGGGAACGCTCTCTGCGGAATCATTCTCAAGCGCAAGAATATGATGACTCCAAGTAAGCCTGCTGGGAGCCAACGGGGTGATGTACTGTGCTCTGGAAGAGGGGGCTTCGCCCGCAACACCTTTGAATGCTAAGAAGCCTTCTTCCCGGAAGCCCCGACGTGGCTAATAGTCACGCTCAGATGTCCTCTGGATCCGGAGGAGGAGGGCCGTACGCTCGCTCATACAGCTGCCTCAATTGCCAGCGATGCCACAGGAAATCATTGTAGTTTCCTCCAAGGATGCACTGGAGAAGACTTTCATGGCTGTCCGCACGCTCCATGGCTCGAAGCAATTCCACGTAAGCAGAGTGGAAACACTCTAAGATCAGGCTGATGGCTCGAGTACCGCCCGAAATGTCGTTCTTGGATACGTTGGGATCAAGGATACACAGCCTGTTCACTTTGTTTGGATTGAGAAGGCCAGGTATGCGGACATCGCGCTTATCAACATAGGCAGGAGGTTCCATCTGAATAGCGGTAGTCGATATCTTGAATCGCATCCCATAGAGGGTGAAGAATTCGATTAGCATTTCGCCAAGATGCTGCTCCGGTGCAATCAATCCCAGCTGGACACTTGGGAGGTTTTGCAGCAGGGAAGTGACCAGACAAGTGACCGAGAATCCGCCCATGCCACCATTAGCCACGTTGTTTAGACCGCGCATCATCAGGAATTGTTTGATGACCGTGACTAAAATTGGCATGGCTGGGAATTGCGCCTTCCAATGCTGGAAAGTCTTGTTCGCGACAATGCCGGTTTCATTTTCAAACGACATGTCTACGCGCAGCCGGGTTTGAGGGTCGAGGAACTTGATGATAGGCACCCTGGCTCCGTGTATCACTTCCAAGGATTCTGGTACAGCAAGGCCATCACGTTTCAGGGCATCCGCGAGACGAAACATGGCTTTCCTATCCTGGCAGTATACTTTCCGCTTGTTCTTCAAGAATTGCTGGGAGACGGCAACGACGTCCATGTCGGCGTTAGGTAGATAAAGACCGGCAGCGAATGAGCCAAAAGGGTGCACAGTACAGAGGCCTTGCGATTGGGCTGCGATGAACGTATTTAGGCGGTCAAGCAATTCCTGACGCATCTGCTGTTCAAAGCCACGCGGTTTCACGAAGCTGTAGAAGTCGCATATTTCCTTATGTAGCCTAATGCTATCAGTCTTGGGAAAGCTCTCGAGAAGATCGACGTACCTAAATCCGCAATTTTCTGTTCTGGAATGAGATAACTTGACCCACGGCGTTGGATCGGAGTCTGAAGTTTCTCGCCAATCAGGTAGGATATTGCCTGAATCGAGGTGATCGCCGCGACCCCTCTTGTGCTTTGGGGTGACCAAGCGCTCGCTTTCGTCATCGCTCTCTCGCTTGCGCTTTACGCCCTCGACAGTGAGGCGGTGAACCACAGTCATCGGGCGATCAGGAGCTTGGGCAGCTTCTACCACCATCGCTCCGGGAAGACCAATTGCGTTGCCGCCTGCTTGGGGAGGAGGGGAATAGCTCTCCTCTTCGTCTTGATCTTCCTCGTCGCCAAATTGGAACGAAATGAAATCGTCACCCTCAATCACTGGGGCTTTGTTCACCTTTTCCTTTTCTGCCGCCACACGAGCTTTACGGATGAGTTTGACGACATCCTTGCGCTTGCGTTCTGTTTCGCCTTCCGCGGGAGGCAGCGCCGTGTAGAGCTCAGGGTTTGACCATTTGGGTTGCGCATCCTCTGAGGGAGCAGTCTCGCGTTCTTCGGCGAGCTTCGCTCTCTTCACAGACCGCACTGCATCCGTACTATCGCCTGTTTCCTCACCCGACTCTTCCATAGACTGTTCGTCGCTGTCCGAAAGATCGTCAACATTTTGAAAGACCTTGGCGGAAGGATCCCCATTCATGCCGGCCAGCTGCTCTGGCGTACTGCCGCGATCGAAGCGGAGGAGCGGACGGTCGGCAGTCGCTATTTTCGGGCGAAATGGTCGGCCCTCCCTCCGACGTGGTAGGTCGCGCCGACGGCCTTGTTGCGCCCGTGGACCCCTCGGCGGAGGACGGTTTGGTCGGACATCACGAGGCCCGTCGGGAAACTGTGGAGCATTTGGTCCTTCGACGCGGAAGGAGAAATCGTTTCGTGGCGGAGGGAATCGGTCGCGATCTTCACCAAAACGACGCATCGGGGGTGGAGCTCCGTAGGGAGCAGGAGGCGGTGGCGGTGGTAGAGGATGAAAATTCGATCTCGGGTAGTTTGCGTTGATCATACCGGATCCATTCGAGTAAGGCATCGGTGGTTGCAGTGGGGAGTACCCATCTGTTTGACGTGGAGGACCTCGATCGTATGACGGCCGATATGTTGAGGCACCGGAGGATGCCCCGTATCCTGTCGGGAGTGCCTCCGGCGGTCGCCGATCGGGCGGCCGGTAGCTGTCGGTCATGATACAAGCAGACTGTCATCCAGAAGCCATCCTGCCGACGCGCATGTCACGTTCCGCCTCAGGTATTGAGAAACACGGTACACCTTCCTTCGTCGAATGCACACGACCTGCAGAAAGGCTGCGACACAGACGGTGATGTTTTGTTGGAGCCGAAGAAACGTTGTGAATGACCGATCGGAGGTGACGCGGTGTGATGTTCCGTGTGTGCGTCTTCTTGCACGTTGTGCTCCCAAAAATATTCAACTCACGTCTGACTTATCTAATCCAAATCCTAAAAGGACCCCTGCCGTATTGGCACGGCCAATAGCCATTCCGCCTAGGGGGGCGTCTGAGCACCGGGGGGTGCCTCCGCCCTCCTGGATTAACCACCATCTAGCAGCGGGGAGGGTGAAGGAATTCGTCTCTTGCCCGCCCCACTGAACAGACTTCCCCCCCTGTAGGGCTGATACCTTTTGCCTTCCTGCAGTCGCCGACTGACGGATTTCGATGGTGAGGCACTCTCTTCGCCTCAGGCTATCACATCTACTACTATCGAGGAAAGCCGGAATGCTTGGCGGTTGGACAAGGCATCACAAAGCGGCTGCCGGAACGGAGAGTCGTCCGTCAATTCCCCCAACGTGTTAGCCCCGGCCCGCTGAACAACCGGAGCCGCATCCTCGCATCCTACCAGACGGGAGATCGACCCTGATGCCCATCTGCAGATTCAGCCGGTGACCATGCCTCTCGTCCAACATCTGCACGGAGGCTACTCGCGGCTACTCGCGTTTCAGCGAGATGGGCCAGTCTTCGATTCTCCACGCACCGGACATAGCGGCGACCCAACTGCTCCTCCCGTTCCTACACTCGGCGACCTGGTTTATCGATTGAGTCTATTGCATAAGGCACCCTCCTATTACCTCCCTGCGACAGTCTGTCAGCGTCGCACGTACTCTTTCTAACCCTAGAGCCGCGCGTCGCGCTTCTGGAAGGTGTTGGTACGCAGCATGCAGGCTCTACGCCCGATCAGCCTGGACCGGGGACGACCCCAGCAGGATGCGGTGGCTGTATGGGGAAGGTGCATGGGGCGCGATATCGACATTCGACGATGACAGTTGAGATCAGCCTGATGACATGACATCTCTTTCTTTAGACAGGTCTAATCTCCCCCCACCGCCTCTACTGCCTCTCTCGGATGACGGATAATGTGCGAGCGGCCTGCATCGGTGTGACCGGAACGACTCGCAACCGGCTCCCGAGCTGGCATAGCTCTTCTGCGTTCTTAAGTAAGCATCTCTCTAAGGGGGCGCACACCGGTGTGTGATGGGAAGCGAAGAGGCGCAGACGCTACCGTCTCGTGGGGTAAGAAAGTACCCCGGGGGAAAGGAGGGGGGGAGGGGAGAGACAGTGTGATTTCGAGGCCAACGGGAAAAAAGGGGATGCACCCAATATTGGGGGGGGGCCATTTTTGGCAACCGGGCGGACGTTGGAAGGCAAAAGGGAAGGGGGAATGGGGCAAGTTCCGCCGTCAGCTCACTCACTCGCGTCTCCCCTCTCCCCCCCTCCATCATGCACACCCCCCGGGTATCCCGTCCACTTCCCGTTTACAAGGCACGTGTGTGGAATTAGGCGTTAGTGGGCGAACAGCCAACGTGCGTGGAGAAGAAAGAACTCTAAGCGTGGAATAGTCTCAAACGCCCATGCAGGTGACGACGGGGCTGTGCCGGCTTGCACACCACACACCACACAGACACGCAGACCACACACATACACGCGTCCTAGGGGATCAGCGCCCGAGCTGTGGTCTCGGATGGTTGTTCGTCGTATATGTTCGATGGCCTCGCACCGATAAGAGGCCATGTACGTTTTGGCCATCCCATATCCAAATCCGATCCTTCGCAACGTCTCGACGCATCGCCGACGTCGATCCTTCCACCGCAACAGCTGGACACTGATTGCGGCTCTCTCTCTCAGGAGACCTTGTGAGTGTTTGTGGAGCGATCTACAGTCTCAACAGCAACAACAACCAGCAGCACCACCAGCACGATGCTCGCCTTCGACCAAAATGCCCTGCCGACCGGCATGGTCGACTTCTCATATACAGCGGCATACCCCGTCCCGCCCATCCCGGACTATCGTCGACCGAGCAGCAGCTTCTTCCTCGACCCGGGCATCATGCTGCACCAATCGCTGCGTGGCGACGAACACCGGCGGGACAACCGCCGCATCTTCCACCGCAAGGTCCGCACGGGATGTGCGACCTGCAAGTGAGTGACCCGACCCGCCTCATCCCAGAGACCTCGGTGTGCTAACGTCATATGCAGGGCTCGACACGTCAAGTGTGACGAGACCAAGCCGGAGTGCAAACGGTGCACGTCGAGGGACCTGGAATGCCCCGGCTACGAGGAGCCCAAGAAAGATCGCAAGGCGGCGACACTCCTACCCCGGGACACCACCAACAAAGATACCGACAACGAGAGTTCACGCAGCAGCTCCACCGATGCGGAGTCGAGCTCGTCACACGCTATGACAACGGCGTCGACATCCACCGCCACCGCCGCCACCACCGCCTCATCGATGGTGGCGGGTGTGGGGCCGCCGCCGCCGCCCTTCTTCGTGACCGCCGACCCCCTGGAGAAGCACTACCTCGACATGTTCCTGAACGACACGTTTCCGTCCATCTGGCGCGTGGAGATCCCGCACCCCGAACGCTGGATCAATATGGTCAAGCAGCTGATCCAGGAGGAGCCCGTGGTGCGGCACAGTGCGATCGCCCTCGCCGCCGCGCACGAGCGGCAACGGCTCGTGGTGATGCGGCTGCGGAGCGACCCCAGCCGGTACGCGATGGAGTACTACAACAAGGCGATCAACCAGCTCCTGAAGACGCCGCCGAACGACGTGTCGCAGCGCACGCGGTCCACCATCGCCCTCCTGACGTGCTGCCTGATGTTTGTCACCATCGAGATGTTCCTGAACCGCGACGGGGTCGTCCGGACGCATCTCAAGAGCGGCGTACGCATCCTGAAGCAGGCACAGTTCGCCCCCTTCGCCAGTGAAGAGGAGGAGATCCTGGTCGCCAACTTCGAGGCGCTGGACGCGCACACCCTCATGTATCCGGGCGTCGGATCCAGCCGCTACGAGGCGGATGCGGACGGTCCCCTCTCCGACGAGCGCCCGGCCGGCCCATGGCTGCCGGGGCTCGGACCGCAGCCGCACGTGTTCCACGACGCCGACGACGCCGTGCACGCCTACAACCGGCTGTGCGCGCGCCTCAACCGCTTCCGCACCGCGCTCGCCACCGACATCCCGCCGCCGGAGAGCGAGCTGGTCGCGGTGCAGACCGATCTGTTGGAGGACCTCAGCCGGTGGACGCGCGCGTACCACGCCGCCGCCGCCCACTGGCCCGAGTCCAGCCCGTACGTGACGGCGACCCTGGCGCTGTCCGTCGACGTGCACACGCTGTGGGTGCGCGGCGCGCTGGATGCGACGTGCATGGCGTACGACGAGTTCAGCGACGACGTCGCCGCGCTGATCCCGCGCCTCGAGGCCGCCCTGGACGCGCGCGACCCGACCGCGACGCGCTTCAGCGTGGACACGCTGGCCAACGAGCTCGTGTGCATCTGGTTCCTGACGCTCATCGCGCGCGCCCCGCCCCTCCGCACGCGGCTGCGCGCGGTCCTGCGCCAGGCGCTGTCGCGCCGCGGCGTGTGGTGCGGCATGGCCATGACCGTCGTCACGGACCACATCCGCACGCTGGAAGAGGCGGGCACCGCGCCCACGTCGGCGGCCGACATCCCGAGTCACAACCGCCTGCGCTGGGTGGGCATCGACGTCGACAACCCGGCGCGCTGCGTGCACGTCGTCTTCCGCCGCGTCGGCGGCGCGGGCGTCGAGCAGGAGACGCTGCCGCTGTGGTAGACGGAGAAGCCATGGTGCGTCAGGGCGAAGGAGAAACTGATACGATAGCACGAGGAGGACGGAAGACGATGACGCGATGACGCGATACTGCCACGAGTAACACTGGGAGACTGCAACGAAGCCTGGATCGGGAAAATGGTGTGAGACGGGGACCGGACGGCGTCCGTAGCAAAACCAAAAAAACCTAATGACCATGACATACCTCTTCTTCTTCTTCTTACCACCAAATTGTGTCTGTGTGCGGATCTACACATCGGTGTGAGACGATCGCACGATCGAAGCCCGTGTGTGTGCGGTGGAGCCGCGTGGTCCACGGTGATGCACCACCATCTCCATCGTGGCCCACGTCTTTCGGCACCGTACGATGCGATGTCGCATCCGTGTGCCGTCCGTGGTGGATGCTGGATGACCGACGCGCGCGCGTACGCACCGCGCGGTGCCATCCGGGATGCACCGGCGGGTGCGGGTGCTGCGGCGGGAGCCATGCTCCGGGATATATACTTATCAGTGATAGATAAGCTTTTTGTGTGACACCCGTCATCATCCCAACCAACTCACTGAGTTGGGTGGTCGATCAGGCCCCTGATCCGCCGCCCGGCTGGACGCCTGAATCAACGTCCCGATCGGGCAAGCGGCGACCACGCCCGGGGGTGGATATTCACAACAACAAAAGTAAAACGTCGAATTCCTTAGCGCGCTCTCTCTCTGTGCGTGTGTGAAAAAGTGCGAGTTAAAAAAAAAGTCTGGCCATGAAGGGGGGGGAGGGGGAGAAAAAGAGGGCAAGGGAAATTCCCCGCAAATGGAAGGGAGCAGGGGGATTGAATGCCTCATCCACGCCCGCCCTGCACCGATGAAGACCGCGTCCGGGGGAGGATCATTTGCCTAACCCTTCGTCGACCCCTGATCGGGGGGAGGTGGTGTAGGACGGATGCGGACGTCGCCCCTCGGTAACCGGTCCGGGACGGCAACGACTGCGAGGGCTTCGAGAACAGTGGCCTAAGAGTTTTGACGGGCGTAAACTAGAAATGATAAGGGTATTACGTATAGATCTACGCTACGAAGGTCACGAAGAACAATAGAACACGGTATGATTTGGAAGCCAGGTAGCTCGGATTTTGCTATGAGATTCGCTGACTGATGCCAATGGGAATCGACATGAGTATTGCTCGCTCTCGACACAGAGTCACGAGTTGTCAAGCGGCCTCAAAGGACGCACCCAACCAGATAAAGTCTCAAGCTGTTTCAAATGTAAAGTACAAGTTAGAAGTGAAGATGTGAAAGAATCGACCCAAGCTCCCTCCCCCGTAGTCCATCCACTGTGGGCTCACCCCGCGAGAGCCGAACCGGGATCGAAGATGCTGATAGCGTCCCAAGCATCGTGAAGCACCGCTGGCAGGTTGGAGGTCGGTGCGATTGTCGTGATGATCGTGAAAGTTGCTTAGAGGTTGGCAACGTCGCAGACGTAGAGACCCTGGTACTTGGCGCTGGGGTCGAGCTGACCGTTCTTGGGAGTGAAGGCACAGCCGAAGTGGGTGTAGCTGGGGTCCGTCAGGATCTTGTGGTGGCCGGTCTCGCCGCCGTAGGCCATGGTGAGAGTCTCCTGCACCACGTCGCAGGGGCTGACGCCGCCGTTGGCGGAGGCCTGGAGCTCGGGGTCGCTGTCGACCTCGCAAAGCCAGGCAACGTAGGCCACCTCGAAGGGGCTCATGCCCTTGAGGTCACCGACGCCGACCTGCTGGCCGGGGGTGATGACCTGACCCATGGCGGTGCCGGGCATCAGCTTGTGGATCTCCTGCTCGCCATTGCCCTGCTGGCCGGTCTCCTTGCAGTTGGGGACCAACTGGTCGGACCACTTGTAGTCGTTCAGACCGTACTTGCGGCGCCACTTGTTGGCAACGTCGAGCATCGAATTGCCCGTTGACGGGGACGGCGAGCCGCCGTGGTTCTGGACGAACCCGCCGCCGGTGCTGGGCTTGGGAGCAGCAGGCTTGGGCTTGTTGACGATCGGCTTGGGTGCCGGGGCCGTGGTGGGCTGGGCCTCACCGGCGTGCACGTACTTGGTGACGGTGTGCACCTCCTCGACGATGTGGAGAGCCGGGGAAGCCGAAACGGCAGCAGCCATGATGGCCGAGACAAAGAGTGAGGCACGCATGTTGACTGGTGGTTTGGAGGAAAAAGTGGGTGATTTTTGTTGTTATGTGTGTAGAAATGGAGTGGACCGGATCGACGTCGGTTCGAAAGCTGGTGCGGTCAAGGAATGACTTTGTAGATAAGGAGTGTAATGCCTGACTAGCAGACGAAGGAGTGGATGACCAGCTGCCGCGAAGCTGCGAACAGAATGTCGAAAAGGTTGAGGTTGTCTAGGAATCGAAAAAGAGAGTGGTGGAAGAAGAGGAAAGAAAAACAAAAGGTGGATGGGGAAAAGGGGTAGTTTTGTGTGATTGGGGAACCCA